>QYTT01090442.1:0-18946 GCA_006980735.1 Dasypogon diadema
CATTAGAGACCGTTACAACTCAATGGGCAATTAATTAGAGGTAAGTGACAACGGAAAGTCATCCCTTCTGTTCTGGCGCCCCTCATCAGACTGTCAAGACTAGCTACTATTTCCGTTTATAGTTTCGCTGAAGTAAATCCGACAGGGGATAATTTCGTTAATTGGAAATTGATAGGGAAACAGTGGCAGCAATTTTAAAAATCGATTAGTGTCCTAAGAGAAGATTAATAGTTTTGTTGAAAGGTTGACAAATTGAGGACAGTCCAAACAAGGACATTTATTTTGTTATTAAGGGTCCTGAGAGTTGCTACTAAATATCTATTAATTTTTGTCTTTCAAAACTTTTAAAATATTAAAAAACGTGCTGCAACTTGACGCATGTTTTCGAAAATAATTTGCAATTTAAAGTATTTAAGCGAAGCCCATCAATTATTATAAAAAATCTAAAATTTGAATTCTTTATCTATGTAGTGTATCTATAGTCAATTTTATGTATATGAAAAGATATAAAATACAGACAGTATATATAGTTAAGTGCGAATTAATTATTTACAAAGGATACAATCAAAAGTGTTCCGTATTTTCGATTGGAAGTGGTAATAATGCAATAAACTTTAAAATACTTACACTTCAGAACAATATTTTTAGATGATTTGTTTTTATTTACTTAAATATTACCATCCATGTTAAATGGCATATATAAATCAATCTTCAGTGAAGTGTGCCCATTCAACAACATCAAACTGAAACAGTCCTCAAATTTCTCCGACAAATTATATTCAACACAAGCATAAGATAAAATACAAAAAAAAAAAAAAAAACGTCTCAAGCTTATTTCTTCTGAACCGTGTGATTAAACCTCCGTTCAAGGAGAGTGCACAGGGAAAAACGGGAGCAATTTCATTATTCGCGCCAAATGGAAATCAGAGCTTTTCCTTGAATTTCAATTTGAATGCAAATCGGAGGAATCTCCAGCCATCTCTGGGCTAAATCTGAACCATTACTGGGAGCTATGTTGCACGTGACATTCCATTATGAAATTTTAATCAATTCCTAACTTATTTAGGCCCACAAGTTCGCCCACAGTTATGCCATTTTAAATGGTTATGGCTAGGGCACTCCTTGATGAGATTGCCCCGGGTATTCAGAGGTCCTTTAAATGGTTTTCTTCGGTAATATATTAGTTAAAAGTGCTCATTTCAGAATGCCAAAGTTTCTACGAAAAGCAAAGAAAGGGGCGTGGTGTGGTTCCAACATATTAGATAAAGTACTGCACTAGTTCCCAAGCGCCTTTTAATCGTTGATTTGAAGCGAAGGGAAGTTTTCGCTCGAACAATAATTGGAACGATTAAAAGTTTGACTTCCAAGTTTCCGTAGACTAATTTATACTTGTTGATGAATTTAAAGTCAACTTAAGTTAAGAAAAGTTCCTTTAGTAATTTCACAGAACCACCAAAATCCCTGGAGTAAGAATAGTAATACATAGTTAAATTTTCTCCTGTAGTGCTTAAAAATTTAAGAACGTTGTGTTGGTCGAACTTGTGTTTAGATATATTCTAATTTTGCTTCTTTTTGTTTTTAAAAAGTTCGAGAAATTCCGAATTTGTTAAGTTCAAAGTTGAGATTATTTCAGCATTATGAAAAATATTAGAAGTATAGTCTTCAAGGCAAGGGTATTTCAGAAATTCTTACAATTCAGCGAGAATAAAGCATCTGGTTCATATTTCTCAGAATGGCGTGCAAAGGAATGCGGGATTTTATAGAGAAATGATAGACTGTAGGTCCTATGAAAGTAATGATGATTTTAATACGAGCAAAAATAGTTCTACGGATCGGCAGATTATAAAAACTAACTAAACGCATGAATTAAGGCACATTTTTTAAGGTATTGCCTAAGCTCAAAGGACAACCCTATGACACACACAGCACAGCTTAGGAGCAGGGAAATTAGGGAAGAGAAGGTTGGGTAATTTGAACCTGACAAATGTTGCAAGTGAGTCACAATTTTTGGCATGAAATTTTTATTGTGGAACATCCTAGCACAATTCTCGTCAGTAGAAATGCCTCAGCCAGTTTTACTTAAATCACCGCAACCTTTGCGAGAATCGAACCCACACCGACAGAGGAGAAAGTCTGCAGACGTGCACCTCAGCACGTAATGACAGCATCCTCACTATGCGCTAGTAACAATATCTCAATGCCAGAAAATCCGGGTCACATCATTACTAACTATCATTATTAGTTTCTGTAAACATTACGCGATCATTATTAATGTTCTTCACATTAGCGCTCTGCTAATAATTATCTGGGGAGTGTCCAAGCCATCTAACCCTGCTAGATCTAATAAAATTGGTGCCGTTTCCATGTATTATGAATCCACCAGATCCATCACCCCAATTCAATAACCCATTTCAAAAACCTACTAAAAACCATGAAATTCCAACAGAACATAATCCCATTCTAATCTTTTCACCACATTCTTACCTGACCACACACAAACCTAGATTACCTGCAAGTTAAAGTCATTTCGTTTATTGTTCTACCTAACGCTAAACCCATATCAAATTTCACAAACAAATTCCTAACTAAGGCACACATAATCCAAGAGAATTCACGCAATGGGATCTAATTGCACGCCCATAAATCTTCACGCTGGAGGGGATGGCCTATGTTATGAATGAAAATTCTTAGGATCATACTCCGCCATAAGAAGAAGAGTATTGCACATTGACCCGTGATTCTCAAATTACTATTTGAATGAATTATTGCACCTGGGCTGTTAGGCGGGCATTTCCTTGATTTAATATTTTATAATCAATAAATTTCAAGGCACTGAATTTTGAGTTGTTTTTCCCAGAAACCTAATAGGCTTGTAACCAGGAGAGACCCCCCAGCCAGTGGTATGGGCCCCCTGGTTAAAGAATTTCAAGAAGTATTGAAGCTATTTATCACAACAATTCTAATCTCATTGATATGGCTGCTAGATTAGTAATCGAAATTTTGACAATATACAAAATAACTACCAATTCAATGTGTTAGAAAAAAATCAATTAATTCTTGACAGTGAAGACATTACAAATATTAGTTACACTTTCAATTTCAATCGCGTCTGCCGGACACAATTTTCAAGCCCTCAAAAGTCTTTAAACCTGGATTCGGTCAGAATAAGTAAAAACCGTTTGAATAAGCCCATATTACTCCACTTGTTTTGCGGTATTTTCATCAATATTCAAGATATCATTAAAAGGTTTTGTACAATAAGTGGAAAACGGAATTTTGTACTTAAATAAGGTATTTTATAATCTATGAGAATTAATCACAGATTTCTAATTACAATTTCGTGCTTCCATTTAACGGAAGCCCTGACACAAATTAATAACGATTGATGAACACGGCCCTTATTACGAAATTAAATCTAAAACTCTTACGATAAACACATAACCTGTGATCCAAATCAAGATATGCTATTAATATCGCCTTTGAGAGCTCTTCAAAAACACAATGAGGGAATAATTTGTGCCTGTCACTATCCCAATGTATCCAAGACTGCGACAAAATCCATAGCCCTATAAATAGAGTAGATCTTTTAGGGGATTAATATAAGGATAAGGGGATATGATTTAGGAGTGAAATTCTATGACAAAGGAAATGGATTTTATCCTTATAGAATTCCCAGTACCAAAGATGAACTTCCAATCCAATTAAGAACTTTTTTTTCGTCTTTTTTATATGTTAGACGAACTAAGTGGAAATACCCTATACATATCAGGGATAACGTTTAGAAAATATTTTTGTTCGTTTTCACTTTCTTGGCACGTTTCTTACTGTAGAGTAGAGCAACAGCTGGTGTTCTTGGTGAGAAATCTTATCCTAAATTTTCCTAACTAGATATAACTTATCGCATGATTCTCTGCGTTGTGTTCAGACGTTTCCTCTATCTGCTGCTTTTGGGCGTAGTGTGATGTGCCAAAAATTCAATTTCTAACAAATTTCTATTGTGTGACATTTTCAAGGAAATTCAACATTGAAGGGGCATAAGAAACACAAAGGAAAGTTCCTCTTCCTCCCCGAAATCAGACCTTCCACATACCTTTATCAAATTGCGTGTAGAAAGTGTGTGGATACATATTGTAGATTCGACTTTCGCAGCACACTCGAGATAGGACACACATATGTCTTATATTGATTTGCTGAAGTCATGTCAGGAGAATATTTCAAAATCTTTGCTGAATCACTCTCCAACGTTTCATTCTTCATTTCGCAATAAATTACATATTTTGCAGGAAAGCATTTCTAAAAGAATTTCGAATTTTTAATAATGTAAACACAATATAATAATGCTTTAACATTTCTTAGGCTTAATTAGTAGGAAACATCTGAAGCAAAAAAAAAATTAAACAAAGTAGGCTTTTAGGTGTCCCTGAGTAGTATACTTTTTAAAATTACGGTAAAGCAGTAATAAAAGTTGTCTGACATAAATTTCCAGTTAATTATAATGCGTTATTCCCTTGTCTTTGTTTGTGTATCCAATCGACAAATATACGGCGCTTTAAATGGGCTTTTAGAGAAATATAATTTAAGTTTTTAGGGAACACATTATCACACATATTATTTTTATATGCCCTTACCTTAAGACATATCCCGTAGATTTTCTATTACTCGAACAAGGAAATTGTTACAAATCTAATGAAAAAGAATTTTTAGTGCAAAACTTCACCAGGAAAGGAAATATTGTTAAATCTTTTAAATAATTACAAAATGAATGCATTGGTATTTCACTACTGGGAATAAAGCCAAACAAAACAAACCTTCCTATTAATTTTAATTTAGGAAGATCTCAATGGATACCTTAAGATTAAATTTTCGAATTATTAAATTTAAACGGACAATTTGCCTTCAATTTATTTACGAAAATTATTCAGATCATAAATATTCAGGAATGAGGCCCGAACGTTTTAAAAGCAAACCTAGGCTATTAAACAAACCCTTTACAATTCCTACACCCTCCACTATTCGTAAATTCGAAGTACTCTTTGAATATCACTTTTCACTTCTGAATTGCATGTCGATTTAATAAATAACTCGGAACTATCCACCAAGAATTTGTGTTTGTCTATCGACGTAATCAAAATAAATTAACCGAAATGATCCGCCGTGCTGTGTCGAATACGAAATTGTTGAAATTACCATATAAATGCGGACATTGGCCATAATATATACTACTATGTATTTGCCGCAACCTAAAATTCTGTGTCGAGACATTCAGGGTGGCTCTTGGGCCCAGTGGCTGTTCACCGCACCATCACCACCACCACCACCACCACACTACCACAGTTGGCCAGGAAAACAAACGTCCCGTCAATGCCGTCGAAAGAGAACCCTTACAAAGCTAAATAACAAATATCAGGGATGATCCCGGTTCATATTCCCCCGGTCTATCAATTTTCATTAACCACTTAATTTGAAATTCAAAGAACATCACAACCAATTCAAATACTGTCCCAGGTGGGTAGATAAGAGCCCGGACCAAGACTTTAAGGGTAGGATGGGTCCCATTTTATGGGCGCTCACAGGATATTAGCAGAGACACGGGTTGGCTGCCATGAGGTGTTAAAAATGATATTTTCAAGAGGGTGCGAAACTGTCGGGCCATCGGGTTAATATTCAAATTTTATGGCCGAATTAAACGTTTTGGCAGGCAGCATATATTTCCCAACGCTTAAGCACATTCGATACTCTACAAGCATGAAATGAAGGAAATTACAATTCTGTTAATATTGCGAGAAATGTGTAAAATAACACCGAGAATTTCGTATGCTCAGGATATCAGCGGCTTTGCGTTCACTTCTCGGTGGTGCTATATCGAATAATTTGCAGGGTAGCTTGAGTGGTTAGTATCCTTCAGAAATCTTGGCTTCATCGAAAAGCACTTGGCAGACATATTCCATTTGCTTGTCAGAAACAAGCAAACTCAGGCAAGGTAGTTACGTCATTAGGGATTAACGAGGCGAACTGTAAATGGTGCGGAAGTGTGCAGGATTTACATATTTCCCTGTGCTTATCATACACATCATCGGAATATTATCACTGCATAAATTAATTTTAAATGAGGTCATGCTATGCTAATTTGCTGGTAATTAAAACAGAGAATAACGCATGAATGCCCCTTCCAGAAATTTATTTTTTTAATGCAAATAATAAGGAAATTGTTTTTGCTTATTGAATTCCCTAAAAACAAGGACGGAAAAGAAAAGGGCTCTGAATAACAGACAAAAGACAACAGACAATAACAAAAGGTATAAATAACAATAAACAGCAGGAGCTACTTTACACCATTTTTTTATTTTTATAAATGGTCTATGGAACTACATTCAGTCAAACAGTCTATTTTAAAATGATGTTAAAATATTTTGGATAATAAATGAAGCCGAAGGTTGTGACACACTTTAAGAGACAACACATATATTCAAATTTTATGTAACAAGAACCTTTAAGTTACCTTTAAATATATCCAAATGTAAGGTTTTATCCATAAAAGAGATACGTTTAAAATTGACAGCAAAATCAATAATGGGCCATGTAACTAAAGGGGTAAAGATTCATTCGGGGTAATATTTTAAGATAAGCTTTTATTTTCTACATTTCTAATAAAGTATTTAAGTTACTGGGCGTCATTTGTCGTAGATGCAGTCCATTTAGAACTTTACTTTACTTATTATTTTATTTATCCAATTAAATTCTAATTCAAATCTTGTTTATAAGTTATACTGTCTAAATCTAGAATATTCTGAAAAGTTGTGTCTGCTGTCAATGGTGTCTTTGAAAAAGGCTGAATTTATCTAAATGAAATATTTTTATACAAAGTTTTAGCTGGAAATTTCAATTGTCCTGAATTACTTGATAAATTAAATTTTAATGTACCAACAAGATTATCAAGATTTAAACAACTCTCTTTAAGCTGCCTGTAGCAAGAACCACAACAAAGATTGTAAGATTGTATCATGTAAACATCATAAGTTTTGACAGCTTGTCCATGTCAAAAGTTATTCTACTGAAATATTCCTTTTCCTTATCTCTTACTATCTAATAAACAGTCAATATTTCCTTATCCTATAAAACAATTTAATATTTTAATTATTACTTTAATTTAAATTTTTTTGTTCTATTATTTTTGAATCTTCTTTGCTTTCATTGTTTATTTTGTATATCTTATTATTCTTTCTATTATGTATTTCTATTACACTTGAATTTATTATTTAGTTTAGTTTCCTTCCTACTTCGTTACTTTTTCAGTTATTTTTTCTACTATTTTTTATTTTGTAAATACCGGTAGTATACAAGTAGACTTTGCTTATGTACCATTTGTATCAACTGAATAAATAAATTAATAACCAACAACATGTAATATCCAGATATATTTTTAAAAATGACGCCACAGTGGCGATTACAGAAATGGAGGAAACATTGTTTCATATTTTCATTACATATTTCATTAAATGGGAACAAAATTAAAATGAAACTTGAAAAATTGATGTACAGGAAAATTTAGTGGCAATATACTCCCTACTGCCTATGATGGGCTAAGTAAAGCGCCTAGGGCTGATGGAATTTGTAGAGCATGAAACTGAGTGGAAGGACACATCGCTAGCCGCGGGAAGAGGAAATTGGGAATCATGTTTGTTGCAAACATTTATTGTGCAATTTTAGTGTTAATGATTTTATAATTACAATTCCCGTTAACAGAATTGCATTAAATACTGGTAACCAAATAAGTGGTGAATTCCATTATATAACTGCGGAAAAGCAAATTTTTAACTATACCTCAAACAATTTGGTTATAAACATGAGTATTTTTTATATGTAGACTTTGTTAAGTTATATTTAGACAGGCAAGAATTATTACGAAACATAAAAAAACAGATTGTAAAAACTGAAAATTAAATAAATGTTAATTTTGCAAGCGGAAACGAGTGAAACACTAGTTTCATATATATTTTTTTGAATTTTCCATCAAACAACCTTGAATTTGATGTCCCACTCGATGAAAGTCAATATGTATTTAATTTCTTTCATTATTAAATCGTAGTTAAGAATAAAGACCTGTTCGAGATTTCAGTTTCTGCAGTCGACTGCAATATCTATATACGTGTAGTTAACGTATGTATAGGACTACCTTTCTACTTTTGTCATGGAAATCTATGTAAAAAGTGATCTTTTTGTAAGATATCATCGATATTTTCGAAGAATTTCTTCATTTACATAGTTAACTACACGCGTAGAAATTGCGAAACTGAATTTTCGAATAGGCGTTATGGCATCTAAAATTCAGCATATTGTTTTTATTGTTTATCGGTAAAGCCGTTCAGGCTGTAGAAGGGAACAAAGAATCATCCTTTGCTTACACAGTTATATGTAAATGACAGCACAGATCAGGTACTCAGATAGGTCCATTGGAAAAAATTGTCGAACTTATACTTCGTACAAAATATTGGAAAACGCAGCATGCAAAAGAAAGCCTTGTAAACTGATGATTTAAGACTTTTACTTTAGAAATTCTAAGTTATCATTCAAAAAAGAGAAATTGCTTGTAGCTGATTCAGCAACCTGTTCATTGCCGGTTAAGTACTCTTAGCAACTGAGCTATAGAAGCAATTACTTCTTCCTTGTTTAATTAAGTTAATGGGAATAATGTACAGCCAATTATAAATTCCAGTTCCATAGCTTACACTTTCCAGCTAGATAATATTTTTTAAGATCGTAAATCTTTGTAAATACACATTTTGGAACAGTAAAAAAAAACCCAGTAGGAAATTTGTTCCTGTATTTCTTCGAAAGATAATCTACAAAATATACGTTTTATTTTCCGATGCAGTGTTTTTTTTTCAAAATCAAAGCTTGAAGAACTACTATAAATATATTTCGTGTCATACTTGATATACGAAACTGATAAAATATCCTATGTAATATATATAATATATTTAATCTATATATTAATTATACAAAGAAAGCTCCCGGTTCCGTATTTCAGCCACTTTTTTTTTATATGGAGTTTCATCGAGCTTTTCTTGAAATTTTATAATGGCAATACTGATCCGCATCAGTTCGGGTTTGTGTTCTTTACTTTGGGTTTGCGTTCCTGGGTAACTTTGGTGTTAAGTTCGGTGTTTGCCACCGATAAGTATGTAATACATGGATTTATTGGAACTTTTTTCATTATTCTGCCTGGTAAAATATTTTGCAAGTGTCTTTTTACTGCTTGCTTGCATGAGAGGATTAGGCCTACAGGGGACACCGCTGAAAAAAACGCGCTTTAAAATTTAAACCTTACGTCACTCATATACCTTCAATTTGTGCAATTGCACAGGGATCTCCTAGTTTCTACAATTGTATTCGGAGACACTGAAAGACATTTTAGGTGTGTATCTGTCAGATACGCACAATCGGAAATGAATCGCTGGAAGGCACGCCAATCGAAAGATTAATGACATATTTTCCATCACTGCTTACAATTGGCTAATGTTTCTTGCAGAAATTGTTATCACCTACTTGACAAAAGACTGGTAAAGAACGGCTCTAATCCAGTACTGCCACTTGGACGTCTTTTAATTCCTTATTACGAAATCAATGGAAAGAAAAAAAGTAGTTTGTGTTTTCTTAACGTGACAATTACCAAACTGTGCTAAACATAGTTATTGGTTGCATTCCCTCTTATCTTATCTCATTATAAAATGTATAATGGCATATGTGAAAATCATAATATTTCATTCTTACCCTTGTATTATGGGTAAATACAGCACACTGTGAATTTGTGTATTTTTGTCTCATTTAATGATGCAGGGCAAGATTTTTCTTCATTACATAGGACCTTTTCCGAAATCACAGATTGATAGAAACAGTCAACGTTTTTTAGTCAAACTGCCTACTTTTCATTTTTAGGGCGATTCATATTTTACAGGCTAAAGATCTTGAAATTTTGCAGTGATTTTGAAATGAAATAAAACTTTCTAATGGTTTTAATGACACTGCAGAATCATTTTTACGGCCTAAATGTGTTTTCACCTTTACTGCTGTAGCTTCTACTTATACTTTTGCAACTGTAAAACAGTCCCTAAGGACACATTTTCTAAACTTCTGTGAATCATGTTGCCATAAAAACTTTTTACAAAAAAAAAACTTGCTCTCAATTTCGTTCAAAACTTTGATAATTTCCTGTCACATTTTTCACCCCGAAAAATAGGACTCTATGAAAGTTCTTGTGTAGCAAGAAAAAATTACTCCCATTAAACAACCTGAAAATCATTTTTCGAACTCCTTTATGATTTGCATCCAAACGACTTTCGACTTATCTTGTTGTCGTCGGTGAGCTCAACCAACAAAATCACCAAAGTTAAGCAGTTTATTTTTTTTTTGGTAGTTGTACCAACAAAAGCGGTCCCTGAAATAAAACTTTCCCTCGTTAGGCTTGGGAAAGTCAATAACTAAAACGTTTAGGCACTTTAGTTTTTCCAGGGGTTTAAATTTAATCCGGTACACATGTCATGGGCGGATTTAAAACTTTTTGATTCATACACTTCATTCTCTGGCTTTCCATGCAAAGTGGGAGAGGATTATGGGTTAGCTTACTTCCCGTAAATCAGATCTGGGGAGGTCTATTCGGATTTTTTGAAAGCGAATTGTTAGTTTGCCTAAATTTAACTGGTGCGTGAATTTTCAATTCTGGTTAACAGAAGAATTTCTGAAAAACGAAGAGAATTTTAAATGTTTAGCAAAAAGGTCAGCATACAATTATATACCTACATTTTAGTCAGTGCAAAGGTTAAGTATTACAAAAAACCTGTGATGAATTATACAGACACATTTGTAGGATTTTGCAGGTAGGTAGACAAAAATATTTTCTCTGCTTCTAAGTCCAATATAAGTTTTAGATATTCACCATTGTTTTGCTGATTTATATATATATATATATTTTTTTTATAGCTATTTACTTTCATCTCTTCCATGAAAACCAATAAGTCATAATGGCACAAATAAATCCCACAAAATGACAAAAAGTTTTTAGGTAGTACATTTCAAAGATCTCTTTAATAAAAAAAAAAGGCTTGTGTAATCCTTTACTTACCTGTAAATTTGGGGGACAGTGATCTAATAGCTCCAGCATATGTTTGATATTTTGTGCATCTTGTATCACAAAATTAAGTTCCATATCAAACTCGCCGCCAACCAGCTGCAAATAGAGAAAAGAAGCATTTCTTTAGATTTTTCGCTATGAAAATAAAATTAATAATTTCTGTTTCAATAAGTTGTCTGAAAATTTTCTTCTGATGCCATATACGTTTCATAAGGTAATATCATAAAATTTTAATTCTTCCAAGCATTTTATGAGCTATAATTGGATGCAAAACAGTGCCCTAAAGCAAGAGATTTTGTCATATATAACTATGTCAAACTTTAAATTTTGACATATCAGTGTGAGAAATCAATTTTCAAATAGGTATATTTCGAAAATTGGGATTTTTTCCCCTAATTTAAATAGTCGTTGTGTCCTCTTTTCAAAATATAAAGTACAACAGTATTAAAGCTGAGCGAACGCTTCACTCTTCTATTGCGCTCACTAGGTACGTATTCAATGCAAATTAGAAGAAAATCTATTTTACGCTATACGACCACGTATCTACTCTGAATTTGATGTTAAAAATGAAATCACTTGAAAATTATATACCTAAATGCAATACTTTTGTATTTACAATTGATGCTGCATACTCAATAGGGAAGGATTTTAACGCGAACCCCCAAATTGTACTTTTTAGGAAGTATCTTTAAATTCAGAATTTTAAGGCCGGTCAATAATGCTACGCCCACATTCCAATTTCGTATTATAGACAGAATAGACATAGAGGGTTATTGCCTATTCGGTGGCCAGATATTACCTCCTTGTGTTAATTTTTTTTTAAGATATTGTCTAAGCTCAGAGGACAGAGGGCAAAATCTGTAAAACTGCGCCTCAACCCACCCGACGAATAATATTTTAAAGTCTTAGAAGGCATAAACGAAAGAATAGTAAGCAAGTAGATAGGTTTATAGATCTAGAGTATATTTGTATAATTTGTACATCTTGATAACAATTTTTATATTTTCTGTAGACGGAATCGTGTTATATATAATTTACACAGCACTATTTATGACAATTCTGTGGTAGCACTATTCAGGTGGAGAAAATGGCCAAATTTTACAATTTAAATGTGAAAATGTGACAAATTTTCTGCATTTATAAATTTAAGGTTTAGAAACATTTAAGAGGAAAAACGAAATATGGAGTCAAGGTAGAGGATAAACAAATAGTTTAATATATATAAGGTTTTTTAAATGATTTACGGTAAGCTATTGTGTAACATCTCCCACATTTTTCCACTATTTTCTAAATTGGAATATTAATGTTAAATCTTGAGAAAGTAGTAAATTACCAATTCTTCAGTTCTTTTGCAATAAATACATTACTGTGTCTACTGGTATGATCGGATCTTTAAGCAAGTTTACGGACTGAATACTTGATTAGACGATATCATTCCTTCTTCGCTTAGTATTTTTGCGGAAAATAGGAAATTCTTTTACGTGTACATCTCTTAAAAAGTACATTTGTAATTCATGTGCTAATAATCCAAAAAAAAATCGATTAAAAACTCAAAGAACCTTCCCTAAATAATGGACTTTTCACTGAAAAATAAAGTGGTAAGAGAAACCCTAATGCAGTTTAATATTTTTCATTTCATGGGAAAAACTCGTGCACTTTTCAAGCTGTTCAACTTCCCTTTTTGTGATTATGGTAGTCTGAATATACACAAGTGGAAAACCGACTCCCTTGCCCACATACCTACAAAGAGACCAAGCAGTTCGCACGTGTAGTAGATGTCACATAAAAAAATCGCACGCGAAAAAGGTTGCACGTGAAGTCAAGAAAATGGAACCTGAGCATTCAAGCTTAAAGAAAAGGCAAACACTTTAATAAAGGTAAAGTAAAGTGACTCTCGCTCTAGACTTAATTTGTGAAGCTGTCAATATTTTCGATCCTGTATACGCAGGAATTCCCGTTTGATGCAACTAACCATCGTTACTTCGAAGTGTGTCCATGATATACTGAATATGTCTGTTGAAAATCCTCACTATCTCCTGTTGGACTTGTTGACATAGATGCAAATTCGATTCTTTCAAACCCCACGGGGAAATTATTTCCAGATATTTTCAGCAGTATTCACAAAAAGTTTCGTTGACCACCGACCAAAACCCAAATACAGTAAAAATATTGAAAAGTTGAGCCGAATTTTAATTAAAACTTCCAAACAGAAAGCATAACTTTGCAAATTTTATGAACGGGCGACGGCTGCACAAGTTTTTCCCTAATTTCTAGACTTTTTATTTCTCATCTGGCCCGTTTTGGCCAGCCTTTCAAGTCTACTCTATAGGATTATGTCTGTTGTCACATGGAATTGCAAACTTCCCCAAACACCCCCTTTGAGCTCGGTCGCCCATTCAATTTAACACGAAGCATAAATGGATTGCAGTCGGTTTCCATTTGCCTTTGGAAATTGCATTGTAAGGGAGTCCTTCTTTAAAACATGCAGTGAATGGTGCAGTGTGGGACTTTCATGCTCTCTGCAATCATAAGGATTACGGTGCCAGCTTATTCCCCTGCTTTGATACGCTGCACCGGAAAAAACGCTTATGAGATTTCTACATCCATATCCTGATGTGGAAAGGTTGGTCTAGTTTCGCGCCTTGCTGCTCAGGTGGTCGCTAATTGATTCCAGAGACGTAACTTTTCCGTCTGTTGTTTGTGTTAAGTAGAGTGCAAAAGAAGGCAATAATAGTGCATGGTGTAGTATTGACTTATGGATTATACTCGTATATTGGAAAGGATCCCTCATTTCTTGACTCTATTTCACATCCTATGAAACGTTGCTTTTAACATTTGCATTATTGAACAGCTTCTATGAAAATTTGCTTGAAAAGATTCCAATAGACTTTCCAGTTCAAAGAGCACTACCAGCTATATACTAAAAAAAAGTTTCTGCCGTTGTTTTCAAACGGCATTGTTAACACTTTCCTGATTTTCTACACATTTTCTACCTCAAATTTAGAGCATTTGTTGCATTCCGCTCTAGTTTGCAGACATAGAAAGCGTAAAAAACAAATAATTTAATAGAATATTGTAAGGCCCTTAAGTATCATCAATAAAGAATAAAGAAGCGAAAGTTTAACAAGATTTCATACATGGATGCGTTTTAAATCTGACCAATTTTACTTATTTATATCAATAATTATGGAAAAAAATTGCTTCGATAAATTACCATATGAATTAGATTTCTTGCTAATTGGACTTTAACCCATCTAACCAAATGAACATTCTTAGGAAAATATTATTTTCAAGATTGTAAATTATATCGCTTATTTTTAGTAAATTTTTCTACATGTACACTATTTCAAATTATATAAAATATTTATTTAAAAAAAAAAACTAACCAAATGTGGGAATACTGATCCATTTAACAACACCCCACACATAATAGCCTAACGCAGAGGGTCACTCAATTACATATACTTATATAAGACATGGGCTGTATTCAATATTATTCTGTAACCCAAAACATTTATTTCTATTTTAATCCCCGCAAAAGACGGCAGAAACACTGATTTTTAGATAAGTAATCTTCAAGCCCGTCAGTTTGTGATTCCTTATTCAATTTTGCGTTGCCATAGCTTTGTGTGAAGGTGCACAAATAGCCTTCCATTACATATCAGGAGTACAAATGGAAAATCGCGGTTTCCCAATAGATGGCGCTAGCAGTAAATGCTGGTAACGAATGTCAGATCAGAAATGTCACATGGTAAGTTTAGGCATCTGTCAACAACTCCTGATGTGTGAATTTTTATTGGCGTCATATATTTTTGTGTGCGCGGAAATATTGAAATTTGAGCTGGATGGGTATTACAACCACCGATTTAAGGAGATTATGCCTTGAAGAGGATGAAGCGGGGGATCACTCTTTCTGCGGCGGTTAAACGTTGTCGCTTCCAGCTGCTTGGGACACATTTAATGAGGCCTTCAGACTTCGAGGACATTTCCTTCAGAAAGATACTGCTCTTTTTTAAAAGGGTAAGTCTGATCGGGAAACTATAATTAGTGCATAGTACAAGAGGGCAATTGATGGCTGCAGCGCATAGGCTATGGTGTCCACGCCACATTCAGCTATTGTCGTACACAAATCATGTTCAGTATGAATCATACGGCCTTTAGTTAGTGTTTTTCCTTTCCTAAAATTAATTATTTACTGAATTCACTAATAATTCATTTATTTTTCAGAATAAGATTTTGTGAGTTTCCGCTAAATACGGAAGCAGATACTTGCCCCAGAAACGAAGAAATATATACTTGTTATATGCTTGTGCTAGAAGATAAGTTTTGTTGTACAGGATGACTAGTTTTACAACATTGAGATCAGTATCTGATTCCTTAAATAGGACATTAAGAGTTTCATTGCTCGCTGCTTGCTGTGTGCAGATGTGTGAAACTTTTAAGCTTTCTTTTGTTAAATGCATTTTTGTATTTATTTTTCTCATGAAAACTTTCCTAGAGAAGGTGGCAGCGAACCTGTTAAAATGATTTAATTTGACTACATTTGTCTTTTCTCAATTCAGTTGGCAATTGTGAATGCCTGTATAGAAAGCTTCATAATGTTTATTTACTTACTTTTCAGTGTTTTCAACACAAAATATAGTAAAATTAAAGCAATCTCAAACAATAGATTCAAATTATACCATATAACCACATTGTTATTGTAATTTTATTCGCAAAATAAGCTAAAGGGACTATTAGGAGCCAAAATTTAATTAAATGCTTCGAAAATAGTTCACGAAATTTCATAGAAATCTCTACGTATATATGTACCTACGTTCCAACCACAATAAAGTCTGGCAAATATTTTCAAATTTAACTCAACGAACCGCATAAAAGTCAAATTTCGATATTATGAAATGGCCTGGTGCTAGACAAAGACAACAGTGGATGAATGGCTTGAATAAATTACGTCTAACGCTAGATATTCGAAAAGCTTTCATTTATTAATATTAAACCGCCGAGATCTCATTTTCCAGCAAAATACAAAATCCATTAGTGGTAAGCAGGACTTAATAATTGCTCTGTGGAGCGGTGAGGAGTAACGGCTGGGATTCTCATTTAATGGCTAAAATTTGAATAACCTCGGTTCCATTTCGCTTGCGAAATAATCAAACATATTTAGCAATTTTGTGGCTTAATTTATAGAATTTATTCGTAAAAGAAGAGATTCAATACAACTGAATTTAATGAATCTAACTAGCATAAATACTTTGTATTGTGTTCTCTGCTCAATATAGAATGCATAATGCTTTGTTAACAAAACGGTTCACAGGTATTTTAATTGGATAAATATACAAAATGTGAAAAAATTCTGTAATATTCATAATTTAGCTTAGGGTCACGTCGTATATTAAACTTCGCGACTGTGTGCCTCTAATGCTGCGTACACACCCAGCCAATGAACGCCAGCGAAGGGGTTTCGTTGGCCATCATAGGCCAAGTGTGGGCGGTTTAGTGAAAGCCAAGGAAGGCTCGTTGGCGTTCGCTCATAATCCGTAGTAGTGTCGTTTACATCAGAGCATTCGAGCGAATGCGGTATGGACGGGTATCGAATGGCCAACGCACGAATGTTAATTGTGTGCATTGTTAGCAGTATTGACGTGTTTATTTCGTCGGATTTTTCATGTATGTATGTAAATATCGCATTCGAATTAATAACTTTGTCTTCTATTGTGCGCCGCTATTGACACACAAGAAAAAACTAGATTAAAACCGATCGAATGCCAACGAAGGCATTTGGCCATATCACCAAACGCCAATGAGCGCGCGGCGCGAGAGCGTTCGTCTATTCCCCTTCGTAGGCGTTCGTTAACTTGATGTGTACGCAGCATAATATATTTGAAAACAAATTAGTTTTCATATATTTTGCTTCTGTATGTGCAGAGTCTCATGACAAAACTCAAAAATTTCAACTAAAATTAGCAACATCAATAAAAAAAAATTAAGTTCCCTGTCCTTTTTTTATCGATTTGAATAACCTGCGGGGTCAGAAATTTTATACGTATTACGGCACTCTACGTGTTGTAAAAGCGACGAGATTTTTTATATTCTAAAATTCTTTGGAATTATTGACATAATTTCTCAACGCTGATGTGCTGTTATAGGAATCAAGTAAAAAGTTTTAATAAACTTTTTCTTTTACTTTTTGTTTGAAGTTGTTTTTATGTTAAGGAAGTTACTTTGATTGGAGCAAAGGTGTATGTTATGGGAATGTAAAAAATAATCTTCAATGATGAAACCCTAACGTGAGATAACTAATGCTTGCTCTAGTATACATACAACACGAATTTAGTTGAAATTATTCGAGTTACTATTTTCGGATTTACCTCAAAACGAATCAGTTTATTGGACTGTTTCTGTTTGCATAGTGTTTTTGAGTAGGTATCTAATTCTAAATGTAGGAATATAGGTACTGCCTTGAGATTTTCAACTACTCAGAAGCTATCCATATTCAAGCTATTCAAGAGCTCCTTTTACTTTCCATGCATTCATACTTTCTGAATATTAAATTTGAAAATTTTGAAAACAAGCCAGATGTGCATGCAAATGCAATTCACTTTCCTTAACAATATCCATATACCACCGCAATATACTCTTGAAGTGGTTAAATATGATAATTCCCTCATCTAAAGAAATTGTCTATTCCACAACTACCCAGGAGGATATGCACCAAGAGTTGACAGCTGCGCCCAACCAGGCCCAAGCACCGGGACAACTACTAGATTTTAACTGGGACAGCATCCTAAGTAAAGTGATTTTGCAGCACATTTTATCCACTCTGCAACCTAAGTGCACACAAAAGGTATGTAAAATCAGCCACTACATCTCTCAATATCACAGAGCAACAAGAAAACCATAAAGAAGTAAACCGTCCGAAAAAGGACTCATGTGTTCTTGTTGCGAAGCCCTAACAACTCTTTGCAGCACAGATGGGCAACAGCTTCAGTTTTTCAATCTCTGAAAAGAGTTTCCAGAATTTTTACTTTTTTCCGGAAGCCAGGATGCGGGAAGAAGAATGAACTCTTCTAAGTTTTCCCCAGTTCGCTTGATGTTAGTGATGCTAAGAATAGAACCAGTAGTAGACAGGCAAACTGATGGGGCTCATCTTGATTTTATTTTCTGCATTTGACGAGCACTGCCTCAGTGAATAACTTAACGATGGGTTTATGTATAGACAGCTCATCGGAAAATTGTGTTTAAGTGTTTAACCAGCAGTTTATGGCACCCACATTACCCATCCCTGTATAGGTGCTGGAATGGAGTGGAACTGATGGAGCAGCATTTCTTTACTAACATGAGTATATTTTTGCTCTTTTGCTGACGACCATATTTTTTAGGAACATCAATCTGAAGATGAGAAAAAATCTGCAGCCATATATTGTAAAAAGACAACCCTGTCACTGGAGTTAGAAATCGTTCTTACTAATATTTCTACAAAAAATACTGTAAGTGGGCAAATGTTTTTAAAAGCAAGTTCTCAAGCTGTGAACCGTCATCTAAATCGTCAACATCGATGGCCGCGTACTGTATTGTATATGGCAACCGACAATACCAATTTATGCAAAGGGGATGTTCAATGAAATATGAAACTGTTTTGAAATTTAAAAATTTCCCATATATTTTGCATCCACTTACAAACATATCTCTGAGCAATTCATCGAATTTTCCAAATGACTCCATAATCAAAGTTCGATCATGGAATTATCTCCAACAGAAAGAATCCTCTTCTCCATTTAAAGAATTCACCACAGAACAACGTTTCCTTTTCATCAATCT
>QYTT01090442.1:32729-60005 GCA_006980735.1 Dasypogon diadema
TTCATCGTTCATTTTACGAACAAAGAATCTTTCTACGTGAATAGCTAAAACTAGTGATGAAGCTCTATACTTGTTTTGTAACCCGCTCTTTGCTTGTTGACGTCATCGGGTTATTGGTTAGGGTTACGGTTAGGGTTAATATTAACCCATCTCATTAAATCGGTTTTGATTTAGGGTTAGCGCTGGGTTTTAATCCCTGATTTTTATGTTTATCTAAATAAATAAGTATATGCTTGCCCCTAACCATTAGAATTTAAGGCACATGGGTTTTAACAACTCACGTGCGCACATGAGCAGACGGCTTTACATTCCTTAGGAAATTATATCGATTTTTTCATATTGGCAACAAATAGTTATCCTTAGTGTAGCTTTGGCAATGAGAATTTTTCATTTCTTTTGAAGAAAAACAAAAATAAGGTTTTTTTTGGGGTTGGCTTTACGATCCCGGGTAGGAATAGATGGTAAAAAAAAAGTCTATTTTTGGTGATTTTTCTTCGCAGATTTTGTTTATTACTTTAAAATTTAATTCAAAAACCTATGAAGCCTTATTATAGTGTTTACAAATCATTTAGAAATTTTCTTTCAAGGTAAAGTATTAATTGATATTTATTTGATAGCAATTCAAAGTCGCAGAGATGTTTTTGTGTGACCTTTATGAAGCTTTACTGAAGTGTAACACCGTTAAGAGTCAATGTCAGAAGCTATTGCCCAAAATATATTGAAAACCACATTAACAAGTCTTCTGATAGAACAAGAATTTCTACTTTGCTGCCTAAACAGGCTAAAAGTCGAAGCATATTGCCTACCTCTACATCATAAAAATTGTTTTCAATGAATTGAAGTAGTATCCCTTAATATTCACCAATGCTTAAGTGTTTTACCAATCAAATGAAAAAAAAAACAAATCTAACTGCTTATATATAGAATATTCATATTACATCTTCTTTTAGTCTTTAATAAATATCATTTTTCTTGTTACATCAATCAAGAGTCATCAGTTTAATTGAACTGTTTCATGTTAAAAAGGCAAAGGCCGAATTAAAATTGATTTTTATCCGTTAAAGTTATTTTTCTCTACAGCAAGATATTTTGAAGCTCTCCACCAAATGACAACAACCAGAAGCCAATATTCCAAGCTAGTAGAAGAAACTTAATTCTCGCTGAAGACAATGATGTGATAGGAAGTCCGAGTAGAGTCCTTGGGGAATGTTACTATAACTTGTAACGAAAATAACCGGATATTTTGCAAAAAAGTTTCGTACTCTTGAGAGGAGTTGCATTCCTAGGAAACAAATACTTTGATTGGGTTTAATATTCAATTACATGTTATTTGTGTAATACAGACATTTTCTGCAAAAACTTTCCTGATATAATTCAATAATGCTCAACGTACAAACGTTATAAATGTTTCAATTTATTTTCTGTTCTCGTAAATGGAAATGTTTTACTAGAGGCAAATAATTGTAATCTAGATATCATGGCAAAATACTTGCATTCACAGTGGTAAATAAAATTGTTGGAAACAAATTTAAATGCTATCTGAGCACTCATTGTAGCTGTTAAACCAGATTTCCTGCTTCCTTATGGCATCCCTTAAAAAGAGATTTCACCTATAAATCCTGCTGGAAGCAAGTAAAATTCCACAACACCCCGCAAAAACATGGTGTACTACAATTGGGGCAAGTCTTGCAGTGTGCGGAACTTAATTACTATTGCGCGGGAGGAGGTTCCTGGACTAAAACTCTTTGCATTGTTTATGTCATGCAGTTAGACACTTCTTGTCGCAGGCAAGGGAGTTCCTTTCTCGTACCCACAGTAAGATAAGAGGTAAGGTAGAGTGAAATTTCTCTGGTGCAATACAACACTGAAGAACTGGAAATTAGTCAACTGGGAATATCAAGGAGACCCAAGTAACCTCTCTGTGCTCTTCTGGCCTAAAGTATGTCTCTCAAGGATGCTTGAAGCATCGGTTCCTTTCATGTAACTCGGTATGTGATGCAGTTCCTCATTCAGAGATCTTTGTAGCCACGGCGTAATTTCCAGCATGTTACCAAAGAATTCATGATTTTGTGCAGCATTATAGACCTTATGTTCCAATGTAATTACTCTTAGAGCATGCTAGGCGAAAGGCATCATAAGCCTGGATACCTTCCCTAGGCGGCTGGGGCATGCTGAGCATACAGAGCTAAGGTATATCGGTTAAGCATCCCCACCACCACCACCACCACTACCATCACCTTTGCAGCTCCTTGTAAATGGTAATGGAGCGTGCACGAGCGTAACCCCTTAATTGCTTTAATTTTGCCTGTTGGTAATTTTCTTACCCATTATGTGGCAAAGTTGAAATTTTTAGTCTGGCGAGTTCATGCAAGTGAATTTAAATATTTCGCAACTTCTGGTGCAAAACATTTTCGCAAACCCCGTTTTCTCCAGCTTCTAATTCCACACTGTAATTAGAGAGACTTTTGCTTCAAACTTTGTTTATGTGGAGGAAATATGTGTGGATTTAATTTTCGTGCATATTTCTAAACAACAAGTGAAATTAAAGCTGGCTAAAAGAGATTAGGAAAGTTTTCATGAATGTGAAAATGGAAGCGTCTAGTTTACCCAACGTGAATGAATGATTAAACCTGATTTAAACCAGATTAGCTAGAAGTAATATCACTAAATTTTTACTATTCCGTGTAGCTATGGTGAAAATCTCTAACAAAAAAGGAAAATGCGGGAAATTCGCACGCACTATAGACGGCGTTTTACTCGCTTTGTTTTCTGTTACGCGATTTTCCAACCCATTCTGCTTAACGCGATTACCAGTTATATATGTACATACGTACCGGTACTAGTTACATTCGCTACCAGAAATTCTTAAAAAAAACTAAAAGCTATTTTTCTCATGCAATTTACGTTTACGCGGTCTTTTTTACGCGATTTACTGGCCTTTACGCATTTTTTACGCGATTTCTTGCTTTTGCGCGTTTTTACGCAATTCCTGGCTTTTGTTTCCATGATTTTTTTACGCGATATGCATCCTCCGCGGAAAAAAATGCGTAAAGCTTTTAAGCTCTCTCTTGCTAAATACATTTTTGCACATATTTTTCTCACGAAAGATTCTCTAGAGAAGAGCGAACCTTATAAGATAAAGAGAATACCATATCTAATCAAAAAGAGAACGGTTTTATAAACGTTTTGAGAGTAATCCGCACCAGAGCTGTCTATAAGGTAGATTTCGAAGAGTTACGTCTATGCCATTCAGGATTATACGCTATGCAGGTTGCAGAGCTGTGAAGATGCTCTAGAGAGGCAAAACGGGTTAGCTTTTGTTTTGTGGCGGCTCGTGGGATGGAATTGTGGTGATGCTGCAACTTTCGTAATATTCATAACCTTTGTAAAACACTGCAACGTGTTCGGATAAAAATAATTTCCATTTTTTATTTTATAATATTTAAAGAAAAAATACTGTTTGTTGTTGATATAATTTCAAATTTGTTTCATGAGAAGTTTTCTTTATCTTCGTTAAAATTATACAGTTTGGTATAGTTTATAATTACTTAAAAATGAAATCCATTCTTCTTATTTTATTTCGGGGGAAGGGTCAATCACTTTTTCTTTGATATTTGCGTCATTTTTTAAGATTTTTTTCTCCCTTGAATTCACTGCAAGTGCATTTAACCTATCCTGATTTATAGTGCTCCTCAGAAATGCTTTTAATCTCTTTAATGTTCAGGCACTCATGCTCTGCTGTACGCCTAGGAAATGTCAAGAGAATTTCTATCAACATAGTAACCACTATGGAAATTATATTCTGCTATAAATTTTAACATGTTAATTAATTTACAATAATCAAGGCGGGGCTATTGTAGAGTCTCAAGTTTTTCTTTGTATTAATGGGATATGCTTCAGTAATTTATGTCTTGCCAGTACCCCCCGGTGCATCTACAAGAAAGAGTCCCCTCCCCCATCCACACTATTTGCGCGCTGTATAATTAAATCATAAACATGCCGTTGCTCATATATGACTAAATAATTTTAGCATACATTTGTCACAAGTGTATATACGAGAAGAACATAAAAACACTTTGAAGTTTATATTCAAACAGAAATCATTCTACCTGAAACTTAAACAGGCACTACATACCATTCATGTATACACGGAAAAGATGTCAAATAATAGTCAAGAAACTATCACGGTTTTTATTTATTTTAGTTAGAGACTTTTCACAGAGAGGGCGTTTAAATAATAAAAGTATTGCCCTCTCAACAGGATTATAAAAAGGAAATAAAGTATTTTTAAAATTAAATAAAAATTGTAATGGGACTAGCTGTGAGTATGGTGGCTTCTGGAGTGCCCGCAGAGGCCAGAGACGAGACTCAAGTGAGCCTGAAGTTTCACCGTGGATCTCGCCCTAATGGGAGGCGAGCAACCATGCCGAAGTCTTCCTCGTGGGCTTGCTCCTGGAGTCTCCAGGCCTGGGCCAGTCGTTCCCTGGATGCCCCTGCCCAGATGCCTCAGGGGGGCTAGTGGCGGCCGGCACGTTTGCCGGCTAGCTTGCGGGATTGTAGGGTGGGTTCAGGTAAACCGTCGCCTGAAAAGGAGAAGAAAGGCTCCGCTCTCTTATCTGCTTAGCGGTGCGGGGAGTCCGATGGAAGTGACCCTCCTTTGGCCGAGCACCGACCACCCTATGATGGCCCAGTGGCCCGTTGTTTGGGGACATCCCTTAATTCCATCTGGGATTTTAGCCACCTTTTCACCACTTTTATAAATTTTCCCACAAAATCAAAGAAATAGAAAAGGAAAATTCCTTCCCCCTGCCTTCAATCTTCACCCTTTTTCAGTACAGTCCACTTTTCACTTTATCTGCATTTCGCTTTTGAATTTTGAAAAAAGAATGGCGACTCTGTTCCCACTGACTTGGCGTCAACTTCCCTCTTTGCGACACGCACACTCGAGCAACACGCTCGGGATGTTTTAGTATTTGTAAGCATCTCGAAGTTTCCCTTTATTTTATCACGATCGCGTCACCATTTCTTGCTCTCAGTTTTGATTGGCATGGGTGTGTCAGTCTGCGTAAAAATTCTGTGACAAAAATTAATAACATTTTCCGATTTGTGCTATACAAAGAAATGATTTTGTTCTGTAAAAGTACACACTTTCATTATTTTTCACTGTGTAAATAGCAGATAGAAATGACTAAAAAGGAAAATAATTCTGAGTTTTTAAGTTCATAAAATTGGGGAAATAACAAAAACAGCAAAATCCCACTTAACGTTTTATCCTTCCTTCCATCAATGATTCCAACGCCCCGAACGACCTCTCTTTCTGTTTGTAACAATCATAGCTATTATCAATTCAGCACTCTGGCACCAATCAAGCTTTTATGGACCATGAACGTCCAGTGATTAACTTCAAAAATTAACCTCCATCCAGTGAAAGCCCTCAACAAAAGTTTCGGGTTTTAAAAAGTTGCAATAAAAATTTATGGAACATTTCTTGTCCCTAGTCCCTAACAGAAAAGGGATTTGAGAGTGGTAAAACATCAAGATAGTACCAGAAAGGATAAAACAAAACGTCGTCTCTGGTTGAAGTTGGCCACAGATTTATTTAATTTCGTGGTGAATCTATTTCGGTTGTATTGATTCTCCCGCCGACTAGACTCAGTGGGGGTTCCAGCAACTTCAATTAGAATTTGAAATTTTAAAGGAGGCTGGTGCTCAAACCTGGGAGAAATGTGGAGAAGCATAGCATTTTACGGATATATGGAAAGAGGAAATGGAATAGCAAACGACAGAGTGGATTTAATTAATCCAGGATTTGGGCACCCATAAAAAAGATATAATAAATCCGTTACCAGGGATTTCAGTTAAGTGGAGATTTTGAAGAGACGAGCTTGGCATGCTACATAAACACAGATTATACTCCATTACGATGGTAACATTCTAATGCATGGGTTAAAAATTTATCATAATTAGGATTAAGTTTTTCCTCTAGTTTTCGGGGAGTGGTAATATTTTTCAGAGTTACTAGGTTTACTACGAAATTCTGTTCCAATTCTGAATGCCACTCATGTCTCCTTTATTTTTGTTTAAGCGACCAATTGTGGATTTAACTCTGATGTTATCTGAACAAAAATAAACCTTCCCAATATTTGTCGCAATTTCCATTCCAATTGTTAAAGATTTGTATGCTATCACAAATATAGGAATTTTTTGTCTCACAATTTGACCCACAATGGAATAGAATGGAAAAAATTTGAATAAATTCATTTATATGTAATGTTCAAAATTAGCATAATAAATAATAAAAAAAGGCCTTTTCAATATTTTCGACAAGTCTCTCATTAAGTTTCCTTTTGAGTGTACGCTAACCACAAATTCCCATTCAAGGGATTGATTTTATATGTTTTCAAAGATGTTGTTTTCCCGCAAGAGATTTTGATTCAAAAATATTTCATGTATAGGAAATTTCTTAAGAGTTTTCAAAAGTTCTAGGACACCACTCAATCCACATATGAAACGATGTGTCTTATATAGTTTGAAAAGTTTCAGCATGAAGTAGAATTTGCTTGCCTTTTTTTTGAAAAGTCGTAAATTTAAATTCCAGGGAATTTTTCAATCCAGAGGGAGTTATGGGACCAATTTTCACTGAAAATCCTAAGATGTACCCCTAATGGAAAATTTTGTATGAGGAACTTGGTTAAAAATAGCACCCAGAAAACTTTCTGGAATTAATTTACTTCCCATCCATAACGAAATTCCTCCGAGGTCCGCATATAAATTAGATTTCTTGGAAGAAGCGGATGGGATTAGGATCCCAGCAATGCATGCATGCTCAAAGTGAGATAAAGAAGCTTTCAATTTACGCACAGTAGAGTGGAAAATCAAGAAACATGAGAGTGACTTAAAGATGCACATGTAGATTTTTTTTATGCATCTTTGGTGGTAAAATAGTTTTGGAGAGATTGGCGTAATTTAATAGTATATTGACATCAATGTGTCATAAAGCTTTGTTTAAATTAATTTGCGGTTGGGTTATTATTAAATTCATTTGCTCTGCGAACGCTATATAAGCTGTTTATCTGCTTGCATAAGAAAAGTAAACAATCTTAGTAGCTTGTATTTTGTTATGTTACTAATAATGTACTCTTGTGAATAATTCACATAAAATAATAACTTCATTGATGAAAAGTGTACATATCAACAGGTTCTGGTTCTTTGACTTTATTTTAAATAAATCGAGTCTCAAAATACGATACTTCTTCTAGTAAATATTTCTTTTAATTTATTCAATATTCAGCCTATCAAAACCATCTTTAGGAACGTACAATTTAATAGGTTTTGGTTTACTGCCAAGAAACGATAGCAAATTCAAATATTGAAAAACCGCCCATTTATATTAAAACGTCAGTTGTGCCACGACTCATTGGAAACCTAAAGTATAAAAAATTAGAAATTCTGAGTGGGCTACGAAGACTTTTTTTAAAGTCTGTGTATAGTATTTATTAGAATAGGAAAGATGTTAGCAGTGAGGTTATAATTTATTTTACACATATTTTTCAATTAGAGATGTTACGTAGTTTCTTCTAAAAATTGGCGACATCTAGCGATTTTTATGTTATATAGCAACTAAAGAATACTGGAGTTGGTAACAACGCAGTTTTTCAGTGAACGTCTATTTAGTTGCCGAAATGGTGCCTAAGTAAAAAGTGCTTTGAGAACGTATTGTGGGCTTTTAAGAAAAAAAAAGTATGAAGATCGAGGTAAAAAATTCGTTGTGGAACACTTTACACCTGAAGACGTACTTAAAAGAACTGTATATAACATAATTAAATCAGGACGAATAAAAAGAAGAAATAGCAAAAAAAAAAACTCAAATTATGACGAAGAGGAATATAAAAAAAAACTCGACAAAGATGGAGTTATCCAAAATTATAGAGGTACACAGCAATATATTTCTAAAACTATGAGAAATTTTGGAATCAAACCTATAAAGAAGTAGAAATTACTGGAATATACAAAAGAACGAATTTTGCGGATTAAAACTAATTCCCTTTGGATATGAAAAAAGTATTGGGAAAATCTTTCGTTTTGGATGATGAAAGCAAACCGCAAGTGCTCGGAAACAACATTTATTTCAACAAGGCCTCATCAGATGTTACATTTAAATTTGAAAGAAAATTTGAACCAAAAATTATGCTGTACATAGCCGTCTTCGACAAAGGAGTTTCTGAAATTATTTTAGAGAGAGTAGGTTAGGTACCAATCAATTAGACTATCTGTCTGAGGTTTTTAATAGAATTTCTTAAAAAAAAAACAAAAAAAACATTATGACGACGGTAACTACGTATTTTAGCCGAGTAAAACCTTGCCCCACTATGCTAGAAAACTACTTGACTTCCTTTAAAATTCCTTTTGTCCCCCGAAAGACCATAATCCAACTAACCTTCCACAAAGTCGCCAAATTCAAGTCTCTTTTGGTAAGTTGAGTTCACTGGTGTATAAAAGAAGTTAGAAGGCCTAAAGTACTAAACAACTCCAAAGAGAAATTAAAGTGTTTACATGAATTGGACAATTGGAAAGAAATCGCATTCCAAATATTATATATGTATGTGATTATCAATATAAAAAGTTAAAAGAGGGGTTACTTCCATATAAATTTCTTTGAAGTTT
The DNA here is from genome assembly GCA_006980735.1 of Dasypogon diadema. Lineage (NCBI taxonomy): Eukaryota > Metazoa > Arthropoda > Insecta > Diptera > Asilidae > Dasypogon > Dasypogon diadema. The sequence goes on from QYTT01090442.1 coordinate 41,394, forward strand.
CGCAGAACCAAAAAGGCAACCTTAAGCCACAAATTCCATCCTTGTAAAATTTATGCCCAAGAAAGAAAAACTGGAGAATTTTTGAACTCCTCTTTAAATTCGCATGTAATCTTTTGTGGTTTCCGAGCTAATCCCTTGTGGTAACAAAAAGTGAAATAAGAAACTTTTGTTCTCGACAGTTTTTCCTTTTTCGTATTTACAATTATTTTGAAGCCAGAAATAATATCTTTTCACTATATCAAAAATAAAGACATGTACTCCTTTTCCAACAAGGAAGAAGCATTCCTTTTCCTTAAGTAACATACCCAATTTCTATTAAATAAATAAAAGAATTGTGTAGTGACCTAAAAACTCTCGCCTTAAGAAAGATGGAGAGACGCTAATCTGGCAAATAAGAAACAGTAGTTTTCCTTAGAGGAAGTATATTACATTGCCTTCTTATTACTTTGTGTTTAACCTTAGAGACGCATCTGATTTTCTGTTTGTTTATTCCTTTTTGCAGAATTTTCATATTTTACAACACTCCGGAGGCTTATTTGCATACGAAACCAGGATAAAAAAAAGGATATAACATATTATACCTTAGACTCTACAGAGCACAGTTTTATATCCCAGACCCATTGAAGCATGTGTGTCTCAGGCTCCATCACTCCCAGTCAGTTGTTCTTATATAAGGATACATAGTTGTGTTGTATCGGGCATGAAAGAAGGCTCTCAGAAGAGATTTTCTACAGCTTTTTCTTATTTTATTTACATTTTTTGTTGAGTCATTTTGTCCTTCTTATTCAGAGCAGATATAAGTCCTTTTTGCCCTTAGGCCCTTTGACGTGGCCGCACTTGGCTGACGTTCAAAACTCAAAGCGGAATGGGAAGTCCCTTCGTACTTACCGTTCGTGAAGAAAATTGATGGATGCTACGACCGGCATACATTATAAGGCTCAGGGTCTGTGAAATATTACGTTCATAAGCATAATGTAAAAGGAGAACAGCGAAAAAAACAAATTCAAACTTGGCCCACTCTTTGGTTGTATATTTTGCAGTGGGCCGCTTTCATGTCGTATTAGCGTCAAAGCTTTGGAGTCTGTACTATGAAATGTATAAAAAATGCGCTTAATTAAGTTGATGTTTTGTAATTTTGCTACAAATGCAGGGGACATCAACTAATGATTCATTTGAACTTACTTCAAGTGGATGCCTGCAGGGATTGGGTTTTATAAATGAGATCACGTCAAAATAATTTTCTGAGAGGGTTTACGTACGTAACAAATTTCTAGCAAATTTTAATAGATTCGCAGCAGATAGAGTAGTTTACAACAAGGTTAATACTCGGAAAATTTAGACTACTTAATCTTAGTTAATTACTTATTTTTTCTCGTTCTTCATCTGTACATTGCATGTTCAAATCTAGCCAAGAACAGGGATGCATTTTACTATTATTGAGTATAATTGATTGAAGCAATTGTACTGATATGATGCAAATTTAAAGTGAGCATTGTAGTTTATTGTGTGTCGTTTATGTATTTATTATTTCTAAATATAAACTCAAGTGGAGTCAGGTTGAATCCTAGGGTAAATGTTATTTTCTTAGTGATAGCAATAGATAATTTTGATTTAGGAAGTTTCGTCATAGAGGTTAGTCCCTTGAAGACTCCGTTCCTAAGATTCTTATCTATTAGTGATGATTCTATGGAAAACTAAAAATTGAAATTAATTGATTTTTACCTCAGCTTGTCCCAAGTATCTAAAAAGCATCATCTAGAAACATTGCAAGTAATTCGTAGAAAGCTTCCATAACTTGAAAAATTTACCAAGAGAAAAAGAGGATTCGCCTCACAATCTGTTGTTTATTGAATAAAAGAAACAAAAAGGAACCGTTATTATCGTTGTTATCGAATTATCTTGAGATACGAAATGTACTTTATATGACAGTAATTGCCGATTTTCATCAGAAGAACTTTTCAGAAACATTTAATAGGGCCGAAAAATGTAAATTTCAACTGATGGTAAATTTTTTTAAAGCATTTATTTTAACGATCGTACAACTTGGCACGAAAAAAGCTAGCAGACTGGAATCGAAACAACGGCCTCCCGATTTTACCATCACTTGAAATTTCTTATTAAATGTTTCAGAAAAGCAATATTGACTAACTTCGTTTAGTTAAAATTGAAAATGTTTACTCTAAAATGAGAATTTTCTAACAGCTCTCGTCAATGCTGGTGCATAAAGGTACCACCGTTGAAATTTTTTGGGCTTCAACCCTGCCCTGGACGACGCCCTAAAATAAAGGGCCAACCCAAGTAAACAGGATAAATACAGTCAGCTTATTCGCTCCCGCAACCATCGAGGTAGAATTAACTACAGACGCTTAGTGGACCGCTAGCGCTTCGCTTCGCAACGTACCTCATGTGGTACCTCCGGTGGAATTTCGTGGGCTTCATCCCTGCCCAAAAAATTGAAGTTGATGAACGACAACAGCCCGAAAGAACACTTGTCTAGCGCAACATCACCGTTAACAGCAGCAGACCAGACTCCTCAGCCGCTCCCGAAACCGAACGACCGAAAGGATAAACGTCTGCACCTTTAACCGCCGCTGGACCATCCGACCCTGCAAGGATCAACAAACGCAGCTCCAGCACCTGAACTCAACAAGCCAGGGACTTCAGCATAAGCAATCGAAGCTCCCCAACCAAATACGCCGGACGCCTCCAAAGAAAATTGCCCCCCGGCCAACCCAAGGACTTCGTTTGAAAAGCGGGACGATCCTGTCAGTAAACCAAGTAAAGTAAAATGAATACTTAGAAAACTTTGCTAACTAAAAGAGAATCTAAGGAAGTTACCGTTCTCCAATGTGACGTACTTGGAAAACAACTTTGATGCAAGATCAAGCGCCTATAAACCAAAAGATGCATCGGTTACCAGAAACCAAACGTCAGGTCATAAATGAACAATTGAAGGAGATGTTGGACAACAACATAGTCCAACCCCGTGGTCCCCAACAAGGCACGCCCGAACGGAGAAAAAAGGTGGCATCGATTTTCGCAAATTAAGTGATAATACAATCGGCGACGTATTCCCTCCACCACGAATCGAGGATATCTTAGACCAATTAGGTCATTCCAGGTACTTCACTACACTCGATTTAGCCAAGGGCTATCATCAAGTGCTATGTGAAATTCTTGTTGCCAATTTTATATTCCAACAATAATACTTCCCTGGCAATGACCGTGCTTCAAATCCGCAGAAGTCACAATAAGCTTAACTTAAAATGAACACGAATCCAAATGACCTATACAAAAGTTAAGCCGAAATGAACCCGTCGACAACACATACTCTAGGAACCCGACAAAAATCTTTTCATCATTTTCATTTGGTAATTCGCATCAATGAGATCGCGTATATCGTATTTGTCACATTTCATAAGCGTATGACAAGATTACAGAAGTTTCCCCCGGGAGTAGATCCATCACAACTCCATTAATCATAATTTCAAACCTATAAAAAGAGTAACATGTCCACCACAATAGTATAGCTTTTTCCGCATCTTGTTTAGCTTTTTCCTTCGTTTCAACAGAGGGGAATTACAAAATAAGGATACAACGCCGCTCGACAGGGATCCCAGCTTATCTTTTTGTCACATGATGTATTCCATCATGCCTCCCACAAAAGTTCAATCTATCAATCTAGAGGTACTTAATTTCATATTTACTCACCTTTTTATGCCACATGGCATCAGCAGTTGCCTCTCCATCATTATTGCAAAAATACCATTGGAAAAAGGTTAGGGGATAAGCGGGCGAGGGGCAGGAGGCACCACTTTAGAGGACGGATAAAGTGAAAAATGGAAATCGGGAAAACGATGATGGGAAAATTTATTTATCGTAAGCCAAAGGTTGTCATCTCTTTCCAGGAAAGTAAAGTTGGTAGACATACTGGAGTTGGGGTCGGTCAATACCCACTTCAAAATTAAGGACTCTTCCTCGCCCGCACACTTCACGGGAATATTGCAGATGAAAAATGATTGCTAACCCCCGATAGCTTCTCGAACCAAGCCCACAGAAAAAACTCCCCAAAGATGATTTATATCGTGACAGCTCAGTCAGGAATTTAAATGCGGAAGGAAAATTCGTCAGGTGAATTGGGCGCTTTGTAAAATCGACCATGATCTAGCTAATTGCATTCCTTGCTCAAATAATTCTTTGTAATTTTCCTTCTTCTAACCAAAGTTTACACCCAGCCTATTAAGAAGATTGTCTTAATATAATTATAATTACCAACCAACCACACAAAAATTAATCAAATTGAGAGACCGCCTACCTGTCAAACAGTATCCCAACTAAGGCGGGCAAGAATAGAGCCCAGCAAATGTTGACACATCATTTTATATCCACCCGGTTCCGCCTGAAAGAATGTTCATCCCACTTTAACCTTCCATTCCTCGACATTTCCCCGATGAGTTTAAGTTCAACACACAAACGCTACAGTTTGTCCTTGTTCTCAACTTCACCCTCCAACCAGAGGATGCTCGTGTTTTCTTAGAACACGCAAGCTGGTGAAGATGAAGTCGGTTCAAGGAGCGACCATGAGAAAGCGTTTCTAGGTACTTAGAAAGAAGAATAACCCGGAACAGCATGAGAAGCAGTAGCAGCACAGAAGGGAAAAATTGACATGGACACCCATAAAGTAAACTGACATGCAAACTCATGCGGACTCACGATTCCCTTCTTTTTGCACATACAAATAGACAAACAGAAAATCCGGGAATGTTCAAAATAAATAGAACGGGAAGACAAAAATAAACAAACGCTGGAAATTAAGAGAAACAATTTATATCCCGGACGGGCTTTAATAAAAGCTCTAATGTGCGCAATTTGTCAGAGCGGGACCTGCCGCCCAGCTGCACCCTTCCAGCAATCTTTTGCAAGTAATATTGAGGATTTATTGGGACCGAGGTTTTAAAAATAAGCGAAAAGAGGATCTCGGTAGGTATTTGTAATATGTTCGTACTCCTGCTGAGGATTTTCTTTTTTATTTCTCTGATAAATTGGAAGCCCTTGGAGAGATTCAATTAGATATTTGTAAATTTTTCAAAAAAACGTTTTTATTACACTGAAATTTTATACGTACGAAGAGTAGAAGTGCTTCAACGTTAGCGTTTGAGTAAACCAAATCCCTTTCCTGATGGCAACTTTAAGGTCCAATGCCTAAGGGATGTAATAAAGAGCTTGTTCAATTTAAATCTGATCGCAGACCATAAAGACCAATTCAATCCCAGATGGATTGTACCCAAGTTGGGGTTAGTCGAACTTGAATATTTGGAAAGGACCTTTAGAAAAGATATAAAGCAAAAGTCTAAAAGGGCCAATCGAGAACATCCCACAGGCTAATTATGTAAAGGACATGTAAAACGCTTTTAAAGTGGAAGTATTATGAAGGTTTATTTTTGACCCTTAATTATATTTAGAATTTTTAATTAAAAAAGAAGAAATTTAAGTAAAGTGCTGAAAGTTAGTAACTATACATAATTTGTCGAAGGATCAAATTTTGTCGACTGTGTTCATCAAGTGGTCGTAACTTGTGACGGCCATAAATTCAGTAAAACTAATTTTTACTCAGAGTTATATAATCCCAATTACAAGTCCCAGTAAAGTACCAGAGCATACACTATAAAATTGTTCCAGTAATAAATACCAGTATCGATATTAGTACTTATGAAATTACCAGTACCAGTAATAAAATTGATACTGACGGTCACAAGTATTTACCAGTAAACTCAATTAATTAATTAAATTATTTTACATGCGTAGGTGTGCAAATTATCTGTATTCAACGTAATCTTAACCCCTAACAGATTGAGCTAATAATAAAATTTGTTTCATATAAATCAATTTATATTTCGCACAGAAGTTTTTCATAAAAATCAAATGGTTTAAAACATTTGTTCACCACTATACATACATAAAACGAGTATTCCATTAAGAGCGGTAAATTTAAATTTGGCGCCATTTGTACTGGTGCGTTGACAGTCATACCATTATGACAGTTCGATGGTAGAAAGTCCGCCATTATTAAAAATGGATGGCTATTTCACACAACAAGACATTTTTATTATGAAACACTATTTCAAAAATGGTGGAAATTTTACTGCCACGATTCGAAAATTGCGTCCAATCTTTGGTAGACAAAATGTTCCAAGTGCATCAGCCGTGAAGAGAATAATCGAAAAATTCCAGGAGACTGGGTCGATTATTGATGTCAAACCATTGATACGTGTCCGTCCAGGTCGTTCAACAGAAAACATCACAACTGTTCTCCACAATGTGAGAGCGAGAACGCACATGTGCCAGCAAAGCCGAGGAGGACATTTCCCACATGTCTGCATTATGATTAGATCAAACTTTCAGTATTAAATCAACAAAACTGTATTTTATTTGGAATTAAAATTTTCCGCTCTTGTTGGATCACTCTTTATAATTGAATGTGCGCCGCGAATAACGTTGTAAATGCCAAGAAAGCTTTCAACTGAGTTTGGATTCGTCCTTCCTCATCTGGGAAGACAATGTACTAATTTATTGTAAACTAGCGATGGACAATATGATACGCATATCGATAATTAATCGATTATAATGCTATTTTATCCAGGTATTTTGTTTATTATATTATAGAATAACGAATTCTTCTTCCTTCCGATACACGATAAGAAGTTTCAACATAAAATTAAGATTTTATGCCTTTCTAACTCAAATATCGTTTTCAGATTAAATCACTGAAAAAGATATTGTTAACTTGAACTGTACCAGGCAGCCATTAACTCACACACCAGAAATATCAATGTATGTTGATGTATTCCTGAAATGAAATAGTGAACATACAGAAATGTTTACTAAGGCAAGAATCATCAAGTGGTTTTACAAAAAACAAAGCAACAACGTATATTCATAAAACTTTATATTCATTCAGTTTAGACTACTTTGTTCTGCAGAGAGTTAGCAGTCTGCAGACGTTTTTAGCGAGAAGTTCATCTAAGTTAAACGTTTTTAATCAAAATGTCCTATAGGATTGGCAATATTATGGTTTCGTTTAACTTTGTCGTTCTTATTATTCTCAAGAAATTTTCTGAGACAAGAACGTTCGACTCAGGTTCAGGTGAAGGAATTGAGTAAATGTGGCTACCCAGTCTAGTTCAAATTTCGATATAAAATTATATCGATATATTTTCGGGCGATATATCCCTATGAAAATACTTCACAGATATGATAAAAATATCGATATATCATATCGAAATTTTACATGGAGTGCAACACGATTGTAAAATAGTAAAACTGTAAAAATATTAGTAGGAAACTATTTTCTTTTACCGATGGCATGTAAAACTTTTTAGGTAAAGCCCTGAAAACTTCGAATTTTGTAAGCTTTGCTTACATCATTCTAGATTACGAAAAATTGTTTTATTGGCGCAAAAATTAGATGAGAAAGCTATTTCCACTTACCCCAATGGCAATCAGCACTTTTACAATACAGCTCTGAGCTAATTTAATAAGGGTACAAAAGCCAACATAAAAAATATAAAAACACAAAACTGATTTCGTAATCATAGAATTCATCAAATTTATCATCCTTTGCCCCCACTGTGATGCTATTTTGCCCTTGTCAAAATTAAAGCCTTTCTGTGTAAGCCACACGGCCTAATTAAGATAGCTAATTAATGACTTGGGAAGCACGAGCCCGGAGGAGTGTGTTTATCCCCCTATCTCGCCACATTTGTCTTATTCACAGCTGCTATATCCTCTTCATATTTCAGGACTGAGCTGAGGGACCTGTAGTACAGCCGAATGCCAACAGTTCGTCACTGATCTTGTGTCAAATTAATTTCCTTAATACGAATTAATGTGCGGTAAGGAATTGATTCTCGCATAACTGAACAAGTTAAGGGCGCAGCCAAAGGTTCTGTCAGACGTCAAATGAACCGCACAAAAGGCACATAAAATGTGCTTTCATCTCTCTACCTTGGATTGCATAAAGAATTCCAAACCTACTTAGAATTCCCTTTAAAGTTTTTACGCTTTGAAAGATTATCAGTCCCTGGAAATAGATGCCACAGGACAAATTTAACACACATGACAAAACCTCATTTTCCCTGCTACCATGCATGAATAATTTCACAAGTCGTGACACAATTGCGACTTTTTGAAATCGCTACAGGCAACATTCCCATAAAGATATTATTAAGCGGAAACATTTGTCAAAATCTGTTTGATGAGACTTTATATCCGCTTATACATAGTTATAGTGTTTTACGAAAGGAAGTTACAAGGAACATCAATCTTAGAGGCTTTCCCACGAAATTTATGTGAGCTCAGGTCTTAAGGCGACCTTAACTTTGGGACATATAGGTTAATCACCAAGTCCGAGCACATAACACGGAACAGGGAACACCGATCTAAGTCCGTTCCATTAAGTTGTTTTCACTCTATAACATTATGCGAGCGAATGAAATGACTTCATCAAGTTCTAAAATATAATATCTAAAAGGCCGTCAGACTTACTTCAGACTATAAAGAGAAAATTAATTAAAATTTAATTATACTCATCGAGGAGGTTTAGAATTTACTTTCAATGGCTCGTTGCCAACTGTAATTATAACAAAAAGTATTCAAATTTCAAAAGGAACTAAGGACTGCCGGCAGTTTTCCTTGTTTTCCCCTTCGGCCATCTTGTTCATTAAAATCCATCTTTCTCCACTCCAAACGGGATAGAAGCAATATAAACGGCGGGGCAAAAGTAATTTATATCAGAAAATCTCAATATTCAGGACACCGACAGATCCAGAATGTACAGGACTAATTTTATCGGACAAAATGTTATTGAAAAGTTCCATTGTTCGGTGTAAAAGCTGTCTAGGCTCACCTAAAACATCACACCATGAACTTAGTTGGGTCTGTATTGTATCTTGGGCATTTTGTATCGATTCTTCTGGGTCTTCATTTATATTCTAAGTAACATCCAGTAACATGCTTGCCTTTACCCGACTATGGACCTGTATAAGAAAGGCAAATTTTATGCAGCATCTTCAGTACCATCCTTGATGTCATTTATATTCTGGGAAAAATTCCTGTTGTACCAGAGACAAGGTGGCAAAAGGTGAGTTATTATTGCTTATACAACTCCTTGGAGTTACTTATTGAATTTTTTATGATAACAAAATTTTTTTGGACGTGAACAGAATATATTCCTACCACTTTTGCGGATAATTCTGCAGGCTATCAATAAATTTTATAAGGAAAAATAAGAAACTCAAAAAATTCATATGTGAGAAAAGCATGCGACAGTAATTCCAAATAGTGCTGAATTGTATAAAAGTATTATTTGATAAAAATTATATAACAACTCTACTTATTGAAGCTATCTTTTAAATTACAGCAGGGCAATTAAGGGGGAGGGAGCTCTGTCTACAGAAGGGAAAAAAGAAGTATTTTCCGAATTTTTTAAAGGGAATATGAAAAAAATTTTCTTTTGGGGTTTTTTTCTACATATTGTATTTTTTCTGAAATTGTAAGTAATATTTTTGTTTCATAAAAAAAATACATTTTTCTTTGTTTAATGGTGTGATTACTACATCGTTGTAAAAATGTAACACCTTCGCTATGTGCACGGTTGCGAGTTGGGTTTTGATTTGAAACGAAATATGTATAAAGTTTAGTTATGCTCAGGAACTGGTCCTCTATCATATGAACTACGGAAATTACAAAGTCCGAAAAATTCACCAAGTTAGAGCAATGTAAAAAAAAAACAGTATATTTTTTGTAAAAAAAGACATCCATTTTCAGTCAGTTTTGAAACAATAAAATTCATCGTAGTTCATACGATAATATCACATTTTTGTAAAAACTATATCTGATTTTCCAAATTCGCTTACAAATTCTTAAGGGTTCTAAGGTTGACGTTGAGCCTTTGAACAGGTGTTTTAATGGCATATCGGCAGCTATATATACCCAAAAAACGGTAATTTTATTATACTGATAAAAAAGCATTGAAAAATACCCAGTTTTCCAGCAATATTTCTTCCATCTGATCCAAAACAATTATATTTATTTTCATCTGCGGGCAATATGTCCTGTCGGAAGTCTACACTCCATTTTTTGAAAGCTTTGGTGATCTTATTTTGTATGTATGTTTATGTATGGCTTTCTTCTTGGTATAACATTTCTTAGAATTCGCCTTATTGTAAAATCATTAACTTTCTTGTTAATAGTGTTTTCCGCTTCATTATCTAACATAGAGACACTAAGGGCTTGTTCAAAAATGCAGAACTGCGTAACTTCTGTAAAAATTACACAGTTAATCTATTTCCAGAGAGTTTGCAATTTTCAAATTATTTTCTAAAACATAGATTTTCCAGAAATTTCGTAGTTTTGCATTTTTGAAGAGGCTCTAACTTTTTAATTTTTGCGCACTTTTTTCAATTAAACTAATACAATAGTACTTGAAACAATCTTTACATGACCACGTCCACTGCGATTTTCCGTCCAGATTTGGTTTTTATGCCGTATAATTAAATATTATATAACATTTTTTTAAGTGTCGCCTAAGCTCAGGATGACAACCCTATGATGCACACAGCTTAGGCGGAGGGAAATTATTAGGGAAGATGAGATTGGGAAATTTTAACCTATCAAATTTAATGTAATTTTAACACCCCTGGAATAATAATAATAAATAATAGATTCTATTGTAGAAAAAACTCAGTAGTTCAACGAAGGCAGATTGTATTGTATTAAAAATATAAAGTCCCTCTTCAAGAAGTTAAATTTCCTATTTGCTCTTCCTTTTTTCCTTTTCGCAAGTTAGAGCGAGGCACACAAAGCTTTCAGTTATAGTCACAGATAACTTGAAAATTTACCAGTTTGTATGTTTTTGTTGAAATTTTACAACTGTTGTCAGCTGTGTATACATTTACGTAAACTGATACTCCTAATATTTTTAATTAGTAATTTCATAATTAATCCTCGCTTTTTATTAATAAGAAGATTTGTGTGGAGAGGGGTTTACAGTAGTGTCATATTATTATAACCACTCAGAAAAAATTCGTTTTCTAGTTTGCCGCGTGTGTTTGACACAACAAGCGAACAGACTTGGTGTCAATTTTTTAATTAATGTACATATTCTTTTATTAGTGTAGTACAAGTTTTGAAGATAACTTACGTTTTGACCCTAATATTTTGTCCAAATCCCTCTATTTTTAATAACCTCTCTTAATCTTCGGGGCATACATGCAACACAACTTTGAATGCAATCAGTGATAAGTGGACACTCGTATCATATTTCCTGTATATTTTTTATAAGGATACCTAGGGTAGGGTTTGGTCAATTGTAAACATTGGTTTTTAGGACATTCCAAACGTTTAGGTCAGGAGAATTGGATGGCCATGGAAGAGTTTGAACGTTTTTGAATAAGACAAAAATTCTGACGAATTAAAAAAACCGACTTACAAAATAATTAGAAAGATCTAAACCAAATCAATATTTTGACCAGTAATACATATAAAGAGAGGTTTACTTTTAGTGAAATATTGTAAGAATCTTTCAGATAAAGTCATAATTAAGATATTTTATCTAAAATATTAGTAATGTTTATAAATATTCGGTACGCAATCCTCAATAGTATGATTTTTTTTATTTTCTCTACCCAATAATAACTTTTTCATAGTGTTTTTGAAATCAACATAAAAACTAAACTCTTAAAACCCTTTGCAATATGGATATCCAAAATGTTCAAGGTAAAAGGTAAGAAATAAAAAATTTGGTATTTTAAAAACAGTTCTAGAAAAAGATACTGATAAAAAATCAACGTAAAATACTCTGAACAAAGGGTAATAGCATATATTTAAATAAAATAGCGTTCCACACCAAAACGTTTATTGCTGTTTAGTCAAATAAATCACAAACCTGTTCGCCTATTATAGTCTACAGATTTATTCTACTCTATAAATCGAAGCCCAGTAAACATTCTCAAAAGATCCTTTTAAGGGTAGGCATAATTTTCTTTAATGGTACCGGAACAGACTTTTGATAACAATAATACACTCATGTGAGAAATCAAATCTGCCTGTCATGTGAAAAGGGATGTCACAGTAATTGGTAACTCAACACCAGACACAGATAAACTCAACATACCTTCATATCTGCTGTTATTCCAGCTGTTTGCATGACGCACAAGCAGGTATAGCTCCGATGTGTTCACAGAACAGGTTCAGAATTAGAGAAAATTTTAAATGTAAATAATTAAGCATCACGGTACACTTCTAAAACCAAAGCTTTGAAGTTGTTCCCATTGAAAATGCTAACGACATCAGAATCAGAACTTGATCCGCTGTAAAGCATTTTCCGAGAGGACGTTTCAGTTTTCGAAAGTGTGCTCGAACTTATGGGGTCGTGATATATATATATATCTATTTAGCAGGAAGAGTGTTTGCCTTGCCTCGTATGCTTCCAACAAAATCAATACAGCAGGAAACCTTAACGGAAATTTTTATTCTTTCAAAGTTATCTGCGGGTTGGAAAAAATATTTGCTCAAAAAAGCGCACTGATTGGAAGATTTATTCCCAACACACATCAGTTTCAAACCACCCCCCCCACTTCCTATACTCCCGCAAGATGTTTTTATCCCTAAATCAAACACCTCAGCGCCTAATAGTCGCAACCTTTGAAATTCCAGCACTCAAGGCCGAAAGTGGTAGCATGATGTCTGTAGCATATGCTTTTTATGGTCTCGATGTCAGCAGTACCTATAAAGACGAGTTTCATTTTTTGAGGTCGTTGCGATGTGCTCCACCAACCTCTGATTGCGAAGGGTTGTTGCTAGTAGCACCTCACGTTCATATAGTAATCTTTCTCTCGCTCATTGTTAGTTAGTTCCAGAAAGTTTTCGCACCCCAGATCTTCCGCAGGCAATATATCCCTGCTTTGATTAGTAGTGAAGTTTTATACTTTCACGGATATCAGTAGTTTCCCGTCGTCTCAGCCACCAACCCAGTTAATACTTGGCATATGTTAGTAGAACGAACGTTGCTAGTTTAAAGCATTAAGCTCTCTTAAAGCTTTGACTTGAAGTGGATTGAGACGCAAAGAATGATTCAGATTCAGATTTTGATGGCTATAGGACGTGAATGCCGATAACATAAATAAGAAGCAACATAAGATAAAGGAACACCACCAACCCCCTTTCAGGCGGGTCTACATTTCGTTGTTGTCGTTACCAAACTACTTTCAAATGGGGGGCGGGAGTTTTCTGTCGCCAGAATTCCTGGCGTTTTGCTTTCCTTGGAGTATCCGGCCAACAACAAACAACAGTGGCATAAACAAATTTAATGAAAGCACTAAAGCATCGACAGTGAGGCGACTGAGGGCATGGGACGATAGTCTTCTGAGAGGATGGAAAGCGTCTATGGTAATGGTACGCTTTTCTGGAGCGGTTCTGATAATATTCCCCTCGTAACAGTAACTATAGTGCCCAAAGATGAAACCTTTCTCCCTTTTATACTAGCTGATGGCTCCAATGATAATGATGATGAGAATCACTACACAGGACGAAATCATATTTACATCTATTGAAAGACGAAAACGTTTAATATGCGGAAAATTTTCAGTCGGAGGGGGTAATCTTATAAAATGGCTTCTATAAAATTATAAGATGAACGAAATTGGGACAAAGACGTTCAGATGCATTCGTTGCTTGAGGTACTATTAATTACATGTCAAATTATGGTACTTAAAGCACTTGCGCTTGTTGATTTTGTAGACCAAAGTGTATAAAAGTGTAATATTAATAACTTTTTACGAGGGGGCTAGTAAATACATTCAGAAAAATGCAGATTACAATTATAGATAGTACTAAATTATTATTTATAATATAGTTACGATAATGGATCCTATATCTTAATAAATTTTAGCCATTTACTGAAATGGAATATTGTTTGGTGACACATTATTTGTAGGAACGTATCGTAAAATATTGCGGTCTTCGTCATAGATAACGCGCTTTCTGTCATTATCATAATTACATTTAATATCAAATAATGTTTACGAACAAAATGTCAAATTCAATCTGGAAAGGATTTTTTGCTTGTTTTTTTTGACTACCTAAAAAAGTATTGATATGACAAATGATACTACGAGAAGATTTTGCAAACCATGTCGTAATTTTCTTAGATTTCCTGAAGAAAACAGGCCTATAAAGGCATTTTCGTGTCCGTTCTGAACGGGTTCAATAGTAGACCTGATGTTTTAAAACAGTAATGGACAAAACTGTGCCCGCGAGCTCAAAATCCTAAAGCGATACACGTGAAATTGATGCATATTCACATAGTGTATACTGCTTTTCAATGGCTTTGTGTGCATTCAGTCTCATGCACGGTTTTATAAGATCGCGTTTTGTTCGTATAGCGATTTCATTCTATTGGCTGCATTTCATGCGAAAATCGTATATTCAAAAAAAATTTTTGCAATGGTTTCAACGTTATTTAAAAATGTTTATCCAGTGTTCAATTTCTAATTTTACTTGACATCATATTTACATACCTACTTTATCATACGACAAAATATTCTAAATTTTGTGTATTTAAACCAGCAATAAATAACAATACAATGGTGTCATCTTTTCTAGCAATATCCTTAACGCGTATAGTAAACTGCCAAAGCAAACTAACATACTTATCATAATTCACACCATACAAGTACCACGAAGTGTGAGTGTTACAGATTGTGATAAAACTAACCTATGTTGTAGAACTTCAAAAAATAATTGACACGGATATTTTAGGGGCAAAAACCGATCTTTTCCTTGCAAACCACGCAACTGATTTCTTTTTTTTTTAAAGTCACCAAAATATTTGTATTTTGATAGAGAATTTAAATTTCACGTCTCATATAAAAAATTATTTTTCATTTAAAAACAGCATAACTGCTGACAAGCTTATTAATATTGTCACGGGACGACGCTGCACTACGAGAAATCGACGCCACTGTGTCTGAGGAGACGAGCAGAGCTTCCTCTAACAAAGCTTGATAGGGGAGTTGAGTATCGAACGCAGAAACACACGGGCGCGTCTTCGCTTAACTTGATGAACGTTTTCCTTTATCTAATAAAAGTATTGTACTTATCTACATTCAGTCGTTTTCGTAAATAATCCCTAGAATGTCCTCTCCTCTCCTTTTATCCTGACAATATGTATCCCTAACCATCTCATTTTTGAAATTTTATCAATTTTTTCCTGCTTCGAAATTGGTCGGATAAACACTTGTGAAGTGACATCAACTAAACATAGAGAAATTAAGAATTTTAACATGGTAATTTCAAAAACAAGTAAGTAGAAGGAATCAATGCTTTCTGCTTTAAGAATTCCAAAAAAAAAAAATATTTTCACCTTGGTAAAAGGAAATAATATTTTTGTAGTTACTTCTTTGAAAATTTACCGACATATCGACTTTAAGAATAAAATTGAATATATTCCATTTTTATGCAGAAAAAGTCTATGGTGTAAGAATTCTTTTGTTTGTTTTGAAGTAGAAATCTCGATTTTACATTTCTTTGTCTATGAAAAATGTAAATATATACAAATGTCCACATGAATGTCAACAGAAAATTAAGTGAAGCATCAAATTGAAAGAATATATTAAGCAGAATATTTTCTAACTGTAAGCAAAAATAGAGACCAATTCCATGAATTTTTACCAAATTTCCCCAAACTTGTCTATATTTGAAACCCTGTCAATAACTCCCCAATCAAAATATACATTTAAATTTTTCTGAAGGTAATTTTATTATAATTTCATACATGTATGCATACAGGAAAAGTGTATACATATGATAAAATATTTGTAAAATTGTTCACGAAATATTCTCATATTCCTTCTTTTTCTTGTTGGAACTAAGAAATATTCTTCTTCGCAATATTTCATATCGTAACCTCGAACTCTGTACCTATATTTATTTAGGTAGAAAATACATGAAAATGTTAAAAGCATACTAATCTAGCAGATGACACACATTATAATGTTAAAATGTTGGTATGTGAAGTAATGGTATCTGTTCAGATCATCTAGATAAACATTAATTAAGAAATATACTCCAATTATCTTTAGTCTTAATTAAGTAATCAATAAACGCCCGTACGTAATCTACCAAATGTGTAGTAAACAAAAAGAAAACATTCTGTAAATATATTCCGATTTCATTCTGCACATTTTCATAGAAAAAATCATTCCCATTTCGCTTGCTGCTGCCCTAGCGAATTTCATTTCCACAGATATTCTAAAAGGTTTTTTACAGGTGCGAATGCAATTTGACGCATGTAGACGTAGGTTTCTTAGAAGATAAATTATTGTATATAAAAACTACTCAAAAATTATTGTAAAGTATTTATCGTCTGGCATATATGGAGAACAAATAATGCTTTCGACTATAGACGAATTTCATTCGACGTTTAATTGCAGAATGGACACCTGATATGGTTTGCAAAAATGAATGAATCTGTGATTCTACGCTATTTGGAAGATTCACGAATCAACAATGAATAGAATATGGGATAAATGGTGACGATGACTCAATATACGATGTGTTCATGAAATCTTAAGTTCCAATCACCCCGTTTTAACGCTTTGAAACTTTTGTGTTGCCAACAGAACAATCACTTAAGATTATGTATTAGACACAGAAACAATTAGGTAAGTCGGGAAGCATTGTATACTAAGTTGTAAAATTTGTTACGAAAGAGATAATGTGTTCATCCCGAGTAGTGCGCCAATTAAGCCAAGCGATTACTTTTACGAATATAAATGCGTCAAACTCCAGACATTTTAAAGCTACCAAAGCAATTTAATTAAACGTTATATCAACTTTGAAATACAAGTAAATTAATTTCGACATGTAGCCAAGTATATTTGTAGAATCAGCTCTAAAGTGTAGCTGCCCAAGAAATCACCAAAAATATTCAAAAAGCTGTAACGAATAGTTCAGACTTATATTGAAGATTTTTTCATAATTGATAGTTCGAAAAAAGCCACCAAAAGTTGATCTTATTATCAACAAAACTGTAGAATTTACATCGCATAGTTTCTCAATATAGGTCTGAAGTTGAATCTTTCTAAATGGAACACTCCTCCCCCAAGAAATTCACTTGAGTATATCTATTATAGATTCACATGCAGAAGACCCACTTATAACACATTCAACTACCTTCAGGCTGCTACTTTGATTTCGAGAAAAAGATAAATTTTCAATCATCCACTTGAATCCGGCATGATTGCAAGTCATTCTGTAAACGTATCTTTTACCTTAGCGCGCTCTGTTCTGATGAACGTTCAAGAAGAGATGGAGTAATAAGATGCTCTGGCAAAATTCCCCTCCCTCAACCATAGCTTTCCACTATAAAGAAATGAAGTAGCAACGTTGAAACAAAGGTTCAGCTGGAGTATACTTGGCTAGATGCAAGCTGCCACGTGTGTACAAACAAAGAGTCTTAAGCTTTATTTAACGAGGTTGGAGAAAAAAACTAGGAAAGGCAGCAAAAGGAGGTGATGAGAAAAGTACAGAAAAGTTCCCTAAGAATTGAAAATAATCTGGCAAAATAGATTCATCTTGAGATTGCATTCAAAGGGATCCTTCTTTTATTTTTGCCTATAAACTTTCTACTTAGACGAAGTGAAGTGCCTGAGGTCCTTGCTGATTTTGTATATTCCGTCTTGGTCTACATCTCGTACCTACCGCTTTTACATCCCCCATGCTCCAGTAGAAATGTCTTTAAGTGATATGAGAGAATAAGTCATTTGTATAATCTGCAAAGAAAGTCGGACGACTTGAGTCGCCTTACAACAAAAAGGAGATCTTCGGGGAAATTCGAGCGTTTCATACACCCGTTCCCTTTAGCGTTCCACATCAAGATTTTATGCTACTCTTGGTTGAGAACTTCTGAAATGGTGGGTGGTTCTGGGTGTAAAATTTAATTATCCGATTAAAAGTTTTATGCGAAGCAATTTTTGAACTTTTACGACGACTTGAGCTGCTATTCATCCGCTGAGAGATTTATCTTAGTTTTTGAATTTGTGATTGGGGACTATATATCTGGGGCAATTAGTGCATGTAAAGATGCAGAATTCACAGTAAAACTTAAATGCTAAGATGGATTTAAAGCACTATAATGATTATAAGAGTCAATTGGAATAGAAGGTGGAATTTCGGTACTGATACAGTTGTGAATATTTTAATTATTATTGCTTTTTCTTGCTTGTGTACATTTGAATAAAAGAGGAAATTAATTTTACCATGATGCGCAAAATTAAAAATTTGCAAATATTAGGCAGAAGTTTATAGACCATGGAAATTAAAAAAAAAACGTGCACACCGACTACCAGGGTATAGGAAGAAATTTTTATATATTAAATAAAGTGAAGCCCCTTTAATAGTACTGATATTAGTTTACCTGAATTGGGTCAGTAGGTGTGAAAATAAGTAAAAGTTATTTTAAAAATATAAATACTATACCTTTGATTTAGTTTATGAATAAATTAAAATATACCACACTTACCTGTAAAGAAGAAAAAATATCAATTAGAAATA
>QYTT01090443.1:18952-50321 GCA_006980735.1 Dasypogon diadema
AATTGTCAAAGTCATACAGTTTTGATAAGATAACGTTTTTATATTTATTTGTGACTTTTCCACTTTTAAAATGGACAGGTAGGACTAGGAAATCTAAAGGAAGTTTATTGAAAACTTTAGAGTAATTTTGTTACAGATTTGTGGTAAGAACTAAGGAATCGAGGCAAGAACAGAGTGAAGTCGTTGAAGATGATAGTAAAAAAGAAATATTACAGGTGTAACGGAAGGGAATAAATTATTTTGCTGTAATAATCTGTAATTCTCAGCACCCTCTAGTTGTGAAGGGAAAAGCCTACTTAGCTTTGACATCGAAAAGTTGCCGACATGGATAAAAGATGATGCAATAGGAAAGTGGATTGCGACAGAAAGAAAAGTAGAGGGAGAAAAAAGCAAGTCGGCGTCACTTTGGTTTGAGCAGTGTTGTTGAGCAGTTGGATGTTCCCAATGATGGGAATCACATTTTTAGTTAAACTTCTGGTTTTTTGCGTTTGGGGTAGTGCCCCTAATTTAAATAAGTAAATACCGTGTCAAGGAGCACCCAGGAAAGCTATCAAGTAATGAGGTAAAAATATTCTTTTTTACTATTTCCGCATGCTCGAGTGGAGGCTGATTGGCGTCAGAAGAAGGTGGATTTTGGGGCTGAGTTGGCGCGATCGTAGGATTGGAGAAGTTTGTATATCTCGTGCGCTGGAAGTGGTAAAGCTCCATATGATTACATTTTCGAATTAAAAGTTTGTCGGATTGAATTGCCATTTGCTATCGGATTTTACTGAGTGACAGGTTGTTTTATACGAGAATTTTGGTGTAAAGA
Source organism: Dasypogon diadema (assembly GCA_006980735.1). NCBI lineage: Eukaryota > Metazoa > Arthropoda > Insecta > Diptera > Asilidae > Dasypogon > Dasypogon diadema. Next base: position 19,764 of record QYTT01090443.1, read on the forward strand.
CTTGCGGCATAAAGTAACTTACATCTATTTATAGTTACATTTTCTTTCTCGAAACTTTAAATATACAAGGGCACCTGAATACACCAGTATAATATCAGAGTGCGGGTATATTGTTGGTGAAGACATCAGGGAGCTCGCTTAGATACAATGTCAATAATGTAACAAAAGTTGATAAATTAAGATAGATTAAACTTAGTATTCAATGTGTTGTAATCCAATTGAGGGGGTTTGACGTCAGCCACCACAGACTTATATATGTATAATTTTCTTGTTCAATCATAATTGCCTTAATAGGCTGTCAAAATATATAACTTATAAACTATTTTGTAATAGGTAATATTTAAGACATAAAGAAAAAAAAATCAACAAAACAGCAAATTTGGTACCCATAAGTTAGAACTGTATATCAAATAGCGAGCCCACGGCTCATGACTCATAAGTAATGATATTGTGTTTTGTTAAGTTTATACTGAATAAGTTACGTAGGTTTCAGGAAATGCATTGATGCTCAGAGAAAAAAAAGTGTAATAAATCGGATTTTTTTTTCTATTCAAACTTCGGTATATTTTTATTTGACAGGCTTTTGAACAGATTGAAGATTATCCAGGTGTATCGGTGGGTACATTTTTTTTGCTAAAGATGAATTTTTCCTTGGTTGTTGTCAGAAGGTGCAATATGCACTGATTTGCAGAAATTGGCATGGCAAGTATCTTCCTCCCACTTCCCTCTCAACAGGTTAGCAGCAAGTTATTATGGGCGAGCTGAATGTGTGACATACGATGGGTTGACTAATTCTTTTAAATCTGTGAGGCTTTTGGTATCTTTAGTCGAGACAATTTTTTTTCTTGAAAAGCTAAATTATTCAGGAGTATGATATTTTTGGTTGTAATGACTTTCCCCGTAATCTATATCCCGCCCCTCAACCCGACGAACTAAGCTGAGCAGGGAACGTACGTACGCGGTATCTCGTGGGAAGTCATCATCGCATTTTTGTTATAAGCGGCGTACGCATCCTCAGTACTGTATGGTGTACTTGTTGGTCTTCAACTTTTTGGAACTTAGAACAGTGCCTAAATTATGAGTTTGCATTGTTAGTTACATCTATGGCTAACTGGCGTAATTCGGTCCGACAAATTGATCAACTGCGGAACAGGATGACACCCAGTGTAACCATACCTTGTACTTCATACATCCATACATTACAAGTTTTAGAAAAATTCGGACACGCGTGCACATAAAACTTTGATACATATGAAATTAGTATTATAAAGTTTATATTAAAAATCATTAGTTTTAAGCATCTGAAAAATTTACTTGCAATTTACTGGATCACACTCAGCGCAATTTATTTCAGGCCGGCTGTAACGAGTTTTGCCTCGCTGCATGAGGAACTAAGAATATACTGAGTTTGAGAATTGTATATACCAACTTGACTTGGATGAATTAATGTTTGGGCACAGAGCTTGCCAGGTGTTTTGAAATTTGCTGGGCGAAAAATTAAATTATTTCTTTTGTATGGAAATCCGGGAAGCAACTATAACAAAATTCCATATACATTTAAGAACACTTACGCAAAAAAAGAAAAAAATGTGAAACATAAAGGAATCTTGTACTACCTTATTATCTTTCAAGAGATTCGAATTTCAAAAACCAAAATTGAAAAAATTTTTTCATCACTTGTTTAAAGGTCCACGAAAGACGAAAAAAATTTGGAGAGAATTGCTAGCAAAGTACCAGCATTTAAATTGTGGAGTGTTTCGAATTCAACGGTTATCAGCATGACTGAAGCCGTCTAGCCATGGACACAACTCAACAAAGCTTCCAAAAATTTTTTTCTCTTTATCATCTTGTTTTTAACTACAAGCATGAATTTTATATGGTACCAAACATAAATTTTGCAAAAACCCATACGAGGAAATATTCCTAAATTTTTTTTGAGTTCCATCAAGTGCTCTTTTCCATTTTTTTCTGGTCAAATCGGAATATGGTTTTTACAATTTTGAAATTGCATTCATTGCGAGGTTCAGTCTTCGTCTGTCCAGTTTCCGAGCATTATAACCCGAAAAATCGATTCCTTATTCATAGCTCTTTTATCACTATACCCCAGAAGGTTTTAGTAGAAGGTAATATTGGTTAACGTTTTGAACCTAGACCTATCGGTTCGCTTAAAATGCTATATTAGTCTCTTGAAGACTGGCCTACAGGGCGTCAAGAAAGAGATCGAAAATAACGTCAATATAAGAAAATGATAAGAAATTGCCGGCAGATAGTCACATTAACTGAGTACTTTTCGGGATGAGTGGATAGAAACAGGGCTAAAAGATTAGCATTATGGGATGAGAAAACTCTGAATTATTAGAAGACCTTTTGTTTAGAACAGTAAATGGCGCATCAGTGCGTGAATACATAAATAGTGATGCCCATTAGAGGAGAAAAGAGAGGAACTAAGTGGTAACCAGGCACCTCAACTAGAACCACAAAATTCGTCATTTCGACGGGTGGCCTCTCTTTCAGTTGCATTATTCGGCGTATTAAATCTATCTCTATTGTAAGCAGCTCGGTAGGCTAGTGTTAAACTGATTTACGTGTTTGATAAATGCATGATGCCTCCAATGAAAGAACCATCCAAAAACCGACCAGGCAAAACGAACAATTGAACTGTATTTGAGAAAGAATGAGGTTTATTTATTTGGGTTGGTTGGGGGCGGGCGGGTCACTCATTGGTTGCATGGCATGAGGAGCCAAAATAATTTTTGATAATTTTGGACTTGATAAGTTTTGTACTTGGTTACTTCCTTATCTTGATGTGAGAAAAAATTAGAGTTCGCCTGCAACATGTTCTATATCGGATTCGATAATCATTCCTGAAAGTGTGCATTTATTAAGAAAATGCACACTTAATTCCTTGTGAACCAAACAAACAGGGAAATTTTGAAGGTCTTTAATTTGAACTTTTAAATTGCAAATATTGTAATAAATTAAGAAGAAATGCGCATATTCCGGCGACATGAACAATAAAGCATAATAAACCGAAAGGAAATGTGCATTCTGTCGCCCAAAAGCAATTAAGAGCGGCGACATAATTAGGAGAGGATATGTGAGGAAAAAAGGGATTGAATCCAAAAGAAATGAAAACCAGGGAAAACCCTCCTGGTAAAGAGTCTCCTAATGTGTCTACTAGGCTTGAGGATCGTGTGTTGTAGTCTAAGTGCCGTACCACACTTGTCGTTCTTCACCGGTGTTTCTGGGAGAGATGCTGTGCGGGGGTGAACGGAATTTTCAACGCATCTCTGGTCTATTCATCGTCGTTAAATCACACACACATTGAAAAGAAATTTCCCTGGGGCTCGGAAAAAATCTTGAAATTGACAACTACTATTTGAGATTTAACAGCCAAGCAGTAAACTTGTGAAATATCTAAGTGGACTTTCATAAGCTAAGACGGACACAAGTTTTACAACTTTAAAAATTTGAGCAGTCTTACGCACACATTTAAATTTGTTTGTACTACACGAAATATGACACGACAAGTGTGGTACCTCTTGTGCATTTCAACGCGCGCAAGAACGACAAGTGTGGTACGGTACTAATGCAGGCACTGATATGCTGAGTGTGTGCTAATTACTAACCCCAAATGAGTGAGTGGAAAATTAAGAAAAAGGTACAAGGTGTCTCGTCAGGGTGCTTGCAGATGGATGAGCATTCGATCGCGAGGGCTCAAGCCTAGTTGATATACGTACTCGTTACAATATAAAGTTGCTTAAACAAAAATTAACACTTCAAAAACTATAAAACACCATTTATGGAGGCGATGTTGAAGATTTTGCAAAAAATTTGTGTTTTTTGCTAATCAAATACCTTTCTAATTACAATCATCCTTATTCTAAATTCTGACGGAACAAGATTTCAAACATAATCTTATTTAATAAGCTTTGCAATTCCATTCGAAATTGATTCTGTTGGAATTCAGAAGAGGACTGTCTCTGTAGGAGACCCGATCTTGGCCATTTTCACGACTATACTTCTCTAGAGATTGTGATTTTGAGCATATCCTCGCGCAAGTAGGTCTCTTTCACAACGTCATATTTTATTTTGGCAACATGCAAAGCTGAGAATCCAAGTTTAATTAGTAGGTACAGTTGTAACATTTATTAGTTTATCAATAGACTAGACTAATGTCTTCTTATCTGCGGCTATGTCCCTTACTAAGTTGATTAATCCACCATCTGTCCATCTTCCTACTTTCCATATTATTATCGTTTGATTTAGCTGATTTGATTATGAAATTTGGGATGGAAGGAAAAAATGAAGATACTATCATCAAGGAGCCGTACGATTGGCAGCAGATTGCTTTCCCATCTCTTTGTAAGAACACAGCCCCATTTTTATATATATATATATCTTCCCTATATATAAATCTTCCCTATATATAAATCTTCCCTTTGTCTTCAATTTCAATTCCTCCTAGGGACTGAATGGGTTATCGGTTGCAGGTTGGACATTAAAAGATCAATTTTACTAACAGGATAATATCGAGTAAAACACATGACTTACTTATAGTATATATTTTTAAATTATGGATAATGCCGACTTTATACATTTTTGTGATACACTAATTTACTATTTACAGTAAATTACATATTTCATATAATCTTTCTTAATATTACATTCTGCTCAATCATGTACAAACTTTTGAATCTGCTGCAATAAAGCAGCTACCAACAATTTTTTGACAAACCAGTCAAGTAATCTCGCAATAAATGAAGTTTCAAAAGGACAAAATTTAGTGTTGAAAAGGCAAAGCGGTTTCGTGGAATTTCTATTAAAATTATTTTTTATCCAATGGAGAGTTAATAGGCCAAAAATTATTTTCCCATCATGACCATTTAAAACACGAGCTCAAGAGCTTAGTAGTGCTATCCCCAAGAAATTTAAAATGACATACTTAAAAAGTTGGGCAGAAATATAATATCTATAAATTTTGAACTAGATATAGATAAGAGCTACTTCGTATCTTTTCAGGCATTTATTCATATTTTAACATTTCATGAAGAACATTTCTATTATTAATTTTAATTTAAAAGAAGTGAAATTACTCAAAAAACCTCGAAGGTCACTCTTTTTATTATTTCAAATAAATACAGACTTGATCAGAATTCCCTTACGGACTAACACAAATTGCCCGAGCTTTTAAATACATTAATTAAGTAGCCAAATTATTTCATTTGACAAACATAATTTTTTAGATTTCCTTGAACATTATGTTATTTTTGTAGAATTCTATCGAAATATAAAAGAAGAGTGCTAACTATAACAGCATAACAGTATAAACATTTGTTAAACTTATTAAATTTTACTTAAACTGCAGCAATAAAAAGGTCTTACGGAAATTGAAATGAAAGGAATCATAACGTATGCCCGTGCAAAGTAGCTGCACAAATTTCTAACGCAGTAATTGAAATTTGTATCAGTTTGGAAAACATCGCATATTGCCCTTTATTTCACAGAAGTCTTTTGCTTTGATGGAAAATGAAAGACTGCCTATCAGATGTGAGGCCAATGTGATGAGAAAGTCGTGTTTAGAGCACTTTGCTTAGGAAGGCCACAGTTGTCGAATGTTGTACAGCATAATTACTCGGTTCGACAAAGGTTTACCACCAGAGAACTTAAAGAAAACAGAGCGACCAAAAAAGTCAAGTAATGAAAAATTGAAAAAAACGTGGCGGAAAATCGAATTGAGGTGAGTGTACAGAAGTCTTCATGAAAATTTAACGTGTCTAAGTCTCGTATTACTGTCAATTTTTGAAAGTTAAATTTAAAACATTTAAAAAAAAGTAAAACTGTCACGATATAAAGAAAAGTAAATAGTATAACTACAAAAAAATGTCGTTTGTTCCGAAAAAAGTAGTTCAAGAATAACAAAGTGATTATTTTAGATAACGGGAAATATTTTACTTTATCGAACAGTAGTGATAGTGCAATCAATAGTTTTAAAATTGAAAATAAGAAAAATGCTCTAGAAGGAGTGAAATAGGCCAAGAATCTAAATTTGAAGACAAAGTATTGGCTTGGTGTGCTATTTCGGAACATTTCATTCAGAATTCTCGGTATGTAGCACTTAAAGCAGACAGAAATCTATAATTTATAAAAAAAAAGCACAAGGATGTGGAAATATTATTTTGGCAGGATTTGCCTTCACGCCACTACGGATCAGAAGAGTACAAAATAGGCTTTAAACTGAAAATGTGAATTTCCAAGTATACCATTGACGACCTTTTGGACCAGTTTATCAAAAATTGTTGCAGGGACGGACGGGATGAGAGGCAACACATGAAGAAAGGAGTAAATTCTAGCTGTAAATCATTAAGATCATTTTAATCAGTTGTTATTCTTTAAAATAACTAGAATATATTTTTTAAAAGCAACCTCAGTATTCTCCTGAAGTTTGTATTAAAATTTTTTGCAGCTACTTTGTAGACTTTACGTTACTCAGGAAGATCGACTTTATTAATACACTCATATCCTGTTAGCGTATCCTTTCATAACTATCGGTGAAGTGCATTATATACACTTAATAAATTATTATAAAAAAGAAAGTAAATATATAACTAAACAGTCTAGAGTAGGTATATTTGTTCAGGTTTCTTGTAGACAAGAAATGTTACAAGGAAAACAAATTTTTTTAAAGATTTTCAGTTAGTTGGACCTGTGAATCTGTGCTTGATATCCGATTGATCACGACGAGAAATTATGTAGTATTATCAAAGGTATCTAGTTACTGAATCTATTAGGAATGTATTTCTAATAAAATTAATAATATCCCTTGGGTGTGGATAAAAAAAAAATAGTAGAAAAATTGAAACTGACAATTTCTTTCAGAGACCGAAAATAATGATTATGAAAATATTCAATGAAAAATCATTTAGTTTAGTTTAGTAGGTATTTAATAATGAAACCCATATTTCACTAGATGAAGGATTTCCAGAATTGTAATGAAAAAGAAAAACCAATAAGTAATTATTATTAATAAATGTTATCTTTTATAATTGTTAGTAATTAATAAAATTGAATTTTATTTTTCCGATCAAAAATATAACTCAAAATAATAATGCCAACATGTTTTCGTTTTAATGTTGAGAAAAAAACAACAAAGCAACTAAAGCAAAACTCAGACGGGTGTTTTATTTTTGAAAGGAAAGAATAAAAATCAAATTTAATTATTCTCGGCGATTTTAAAATCAAAACTCAAATTTTAATCTTTACTAACAACTTTAAAAAATTAAATTGAATAATAATGATTAATTAGTGATTTTTATTATTTTGATTGTTCCTGATTTCTTTGCATGCACGCACACATACACACACCACAAATCCACTTATAAAAGATTATTTTCCACAAAAAGATCAACAAAATCTTGCTTAAAGTTCAAATGCAATTAGTACTTCATGGTATTTCAGTGTTTTTTGTAGCGTGTGAAAATTAGATTGTTTTTAATGGAGACTACGAAGAATTCGCTTTGGATTTAGGGAAGGGGGTCTATCAATAAAAATAATAAAGCATACGTAGGCTAATATTAACCCAATCAAAATCAAACTAATTTCGAAAGTAAAACGACACAACCAATTCAATCATTAGATGAGATTTCATAGAAAAAATTCGATTTATTATCGAATATACATTATATTTACAAAATATAAAATTATATAAAAAGGTGACGGCCACCTTTAACTTTCCATATTCAACAAAATTATATTAAGGAAGCTAGTAACGAACAGGAATAAAAAATTATTTTAAAACAAACTTTATACATTTTGCAATAGGACTTCAGGTCAGCTGTTTGTTTTTTTTCGTTTTTGTTTTCAATTGAAATGAATATGTCTTGACGCAAAGCATTTCTTCGACACACAAATTTGTCCAATTCTCTCTTATTTACGAAATTTCAGTAATTTTCTTCTTAAACGCTTTAACTAAAATCGTATAAAAAAAAAGTTCATTATATTAATTATCCTTGCTTACGCATTTCTTATCAACAAGTTTATTTCCATCTGTTGAAATATGTTTAAATACACTTAAAGGTAGTTTTACTAAAATTAGAAAACAATAGTTAAAAAAAAACTTAAGTCGTTACGAATATGTACACAGTCTGTTCTATATTTACCTAATTTTTTTTTATGTTTTGTCGATATATATTTTTTATCTTTGCATTTTATATGATAAGGTACTTGTTTACAAGTTACATGTTAAACTTTTCCACTCCATCTTCGAAAATCAACAATTTTTGACGAATAGAGTTACCAAGATGCTTAGATATAACACTTTACGAGAATATATTTTTGTTCCTATTACGAACATTGATAGTATGGAATGAAAAGGATAACTTTCGTTGTTAATAGCCGTTTGCTATAGAATGACTTAAGTTCAGCGAAGCCCCTATGATGTTTACATTGGTTCCTGAAAACACAATTTAATTTTACATATGTTTCTCTTCCATTAATATTATTGAAAATCTTAAATAAACATAACCCATACGAGTATAAATTAATAAAACCAAAGTAATTATGAGGGCTTATCACGAAACTATAGGAAAGTTATTTTAATAAAAAACTCTCCGAGATATGGATTAAGTTAGTAGGTATATAGTCATTGTCTGGGGTTGAAATTACAAGGAATCGCAAAATTGAAATTGTCTGGATTAGTCAACGATAATACAAGAGCGAATGTAATTCATGCTCTACACTGCTCGATATAAATCAAAAACTATCAATGAATATGTGTCCGAATTAAAGTGAGGAGATTAAAAAAATTATGAAGGTTGCATAAGTCTTAACATATAGGAAGTTTACTGTTTGCTGCTCAAATGACGAAGCTGAAAATAACGTTCGCAGTTAATTTTCTGGGTCGATTTAGTCATAACCCACGTAGGACTTACTAGACTTCGGTTAAAAAGAACTTTTGTTATTTAAGTCCTATCTTTTTTACTCCTCAATCGCTACGAAAGCTGAGCTGTGCAGTTGATAAAAGTGTGTTTCATTTATTATTCCTTTTTCCTCTTCCGAACAGAAATTCCAATTTTAACACGTTGGCTGCCACAATTAACGTAAAAGCTTTCATGAGAGAACTAATGGTTAAAACGCGTTTAACATAAGAGAGCACACGGCAGCCAACGTGCTGAACTGAATTTATACTGTCAAAAATCATTTACAAAGGTTTTATTACTTTTGATGTAAAATTTATTATATTTTCATTGTCGAGCCATTCAGAAGTCAAATCGATTAACTCCAGTTTTTAAAAATTTAAAGATATAACATTTAAACCTGTAAATAGTAAAGTAAACTGTCCAGTAATGAGCCTAGATGTCATGCGGGAATTTCGACCCGCCGTTTTGTTGTATTTTTCTCTGGTATAAATGCTCTTTCCTATTTCTTCTACAAGGCTTGCGTTAAAGACAAGAGCATTTACTTCTATTTTAAAAGTACATAATTGTGACAACGTTGAATTTACAGTTAATTTAAAAAAAAATTTGTTTGCGGTAATATCAAACGGTAAACACTTTTAGGGTTATATTTAGAGAACTAGAAGTAATCCGATTTTGGTAAAAGTGATTGTGGCTTCAAAAAAAAACAATATCTGGCCCATTCTGAATTCCGACGGAATCAATTTCGAACGAAATTGCAATGCTTTTCAAATAGGATTCCGTTCGAAATCTCATTCCGTCGGAATTGAGAAAACAATACCATGAAATAAAAATAATAACAGGCTCATTATAAGAATATCTAGTATATATAAGGTCGGGTCATTGCTGGTAAAAGTTTAGCCTTTAGCATTACAAATATGTCCAGTAATGAGCGGTTCAATAAAAATGTGATTTTTATATTTAACTTGAGAATTCATAACTTGTAGTTAATTATGCCTAAAAGAATTACATACATACTATTCCGAAAATTGGTAGAAAGCTCTGCAATAAATTAAAACTGGAACATCGATTTGAAGTGTAGGAAAGGAATACAATATTTCCCATGCAATTTTACAGCATCGTCTCCATGACAGAGGTAAAAAGGGCCTTTAGAAGAAAGAAAAAGGAAAGGAAAATAGTTAGAAAGCAACGTAGAATGGAGGGCATCACAAACGTTGTAAAAAGGTTTTCGGATACAATCCCTTCAGAGATTCGTTTTCAGAACAGTTTACTAGAAAATAAATGGCATCACTCATTTCTAAAATGACATCCTAATTTAGTTGCAAAGACGCTATATCTGACACCAGTTCCAAGGTTTCTGAAGGAAATATCGGAAACTGATTCCAAAAAGTAAAAAATTATCTAGATAGGAAATGTCTTTTCTTTTTGGGAAAGATGCAATTTTCTTTTTTGTCCACAGGGTGGAAAAGTAGTTGCAGGCAGAGGTAAAAATTTAAAAGCAATATAGCACAATGTTTTCGTTTTCGGCTTCAAGAGACATGGATCCTCCGATGATTATATGTCCTGGCAACAGAATGAATCCAGTTATCACGAAATGTAAATATAATTTAAGACCTCTAAAATATAATTTCTCTTGGATGTAAAAATGGAATTACCCCTTTTTCAAAATTAACGGCTCATTTGTTAAAAAGGAACATTAAATTCTCAGCAATTCTATTTGTGGAGGGACATAAAACCCACATGACGTACTCCTCATCGAAAGTACGCCATCGTCTAAAAATTTGTTTTTATCCAAATGCGACGAGGATTTTACAGCTGTCTGATGTCCTCATTTTCAAGCCATTGAAGAGTGGCTGCATCCAAGACGTCCACAACTGGAGACGAAACAATCTGGAGAAAAGTTTGGCTCGTTTGTTTTCACTTTAAAATGCCCTACTAAAAAGTCTATAAAAAAATACAATTGTTAATGGATTTAGAGCTTACAGACTATATCCTTTCGATGCTGACACTGTTGACTACTGCAAATGTCTCGGCCGAAATATAAAGAAAGTTGCCAAAGGACAAATTGTAAGGAAGAACAGGTGAAAATGAAACGAAAATGTATAATCGTTTTAAAGAACTTGTTGGGCCTAAGAAATTTTTATTACTACAGCAATTTGATCTAACTAAGGACCCACGTTCCAGCGACTTTCTTTACTTTGTACCGTAATTTTCAATTTTCAAATCAAAAAAGCTCACAGTAAAAGTCGTAGAAGATCTTCCGGGGATCTTGGATTATGATCCTTACGACCTGATCTTCACAAAATTTAGGTGACTTTTAAATTCATAACTTTTTAAATAAAAGTCAAGATTTAACTTTTATTCCTGATTTTTTTTCGGGCAAAAATACAAATTGTTTTCTGACTTTTATTTTTTAAGCAAAAACAAAACTCATTTTTGCTTTCTTTAAGACATTGCAAACTTTTCTACCTTGCGTAAATACAAAAAAAAAGAATGATATTGTAGATTGAATGCTTTATTGATTTTGGCTCAAAATGTAACGTTACGTTACTTTAATGACTTTAATGACTTTTGCCTAAGAAATAAAAGTCAGAAAATACCTTTTATATGTTTGAAAAAAAAATCTGAAGCAGCGATTTGTGCGAAATCATAGAATTCGTCTTTGGTGACCACATCAATAGTAATGATAATATAGAACGTAAAGAGGACACCACTGAAGAGATATCCCAATCCCATTCCCAGGTCATCCACACCAAAAACATAAACTCTAAAGACTTTTGTACACCTCCAATATTGAGAAAGGGATTGAAAATTTCAATGTCTCAGAACTACCACTTATTCTGGCCGACGATTCTTTGAAAATTTCAGTTCCTACCAGCCCCCACAATCCGAAAACCGACAGGAAGAAAGACCATCCAGGAGCAACATTTAATCATATCTTCAACGCTTTTTAGATGCGCAGAAGAACTAAAGCTAGAAAAAAACGTTTACAAAAGACGATAAAGGAAAAAAGAAATTTTAAAAGAGAGGAAAACAGAAAACGTAAGGAAGAAGAAATGATTCTGAAGAAGAAAATTAAAAAAACGCTAAGAAAAAGAAGTAGTTCTAAAAGAAAGACAACGAGAAGAAAAAAAGGATTTGGCCACAAAAAGGGGAAAAAATGTAAAACCATATGAAAAGCAAAAAAAAAACTAAATAAGTTTATCAAAAAAATGAAAATTAGTAGTATTTTATGAATTTAAGGGCTATTTTTATTGTCATGGTGATTAAATGTTTTAAAACAATAACTTTCTTGCTTTACAATATGACATTCCATTATTATATTGCCTCCATACCGATAGGTCATCATTTTTTCATCACATTTTTAACTGCACAATTCAGCATTTCCTATCATTAGCTGCGTTTTTCGAGCAACGGAGTTATAAAAGCTCAAAAGATCGGCTGCAATTTATCGAGTGCAGTGTTAATTCTCTTAAATTCTTATGCTCTTTTTCTTTTCTTAACCAAACCCAAGATAAATAAACCCCGATATTAACTTGACATTTATCTTAACGTTAATTTTGTCCACATTTGTGCTTATTTTAATTGCGGGAATGAGTAGAATTCTTTTTAGATAGGCTACAGTTTGGGAACTCTCACGGCTCAATACTCGCACTTAACAACCGTTTATATTAGTTTTTACGCCACAAGCATGCTTAAGATTCATAGTCTGTCTCAGGCATTAGATTTCAAAGCCTACAAATCGAACTTTCAAAATATTATGATTTACTTATACAATATTACTATATATATTTCAAGGTACCATTGTGATTTCGATTTTATAGAGTTAATCAGTTCGATTTCTAAACGGCTCAAGCGTAAATCACTGACAACACTTTACACATGAAAGGATTCATTTGAGAAACAAAGGAAATTAAACACTGACATATTTCACGCATATATCATATTTTAAAATACATATTGAAATTGTTGTAGTTTCTTTTAGTATAATTCCAAATCGATGGGAAATTTCTATCAGATTGTCTGTGTGGCACGAGATTTAGTTAAAAATTTTCGAAAAAATAAAAATTATGTGCGACTTCAAAAACTAATTTGAAATAAATGAACATTGGCTCTGCCCGTGTATCTTTCAGGTAGGAGGTATAATCGTCAGATAACTCTGTACAAAATGTGACAAATAAGTACATCTTATCATCAATGGCAAAGTAATTTGCCATTAGCAATGTCAAATTACTGAAAACTGGGTCCACATTTTGTAATTCGATTCCATCGCATCGATAACTGAATTTATGGCGGAATTCTAAGCTGAATAAGTTCAAAGTTCCATTGATCCCGGGATAAGTTCGATCGTCGACACGATTAAATCGAATTACATAATCTGGTCCCTGTCCTTTCAGGAGAGCTTTTTCCAAAATATGCAAACACTTTTCATATGAAAGATAACATCCAAGTACAAAGCTAATGTTAGCTTTGATGGTAACCAGGCAAATTATTCTGACATAGTATCATTAAGAATTTTCTAATTTGTAACTGAAATTAATGATAAAATATGATATTTTCACTTCAATACGGACGAAGCATTCATCAAATGTTTAAAGTAGTCTAATAAAATACGGAAAATTTCTAAAATATCGCATCCGTTACCTTACTAATATTTGAAGATTGATTTTTAGATGAGGAACCTGCAATACTACTGGAACCTGCTGAACTACTTCCGTTGTGCTTGTTGTGGTCACTTGAGCTCTTTCGCTTCTCCTTTTCCCTATCACGATCCTTTTTCTTGCTACTGCTACTATGGCTATGACTAATAGTACTGCTACTGTAAATTCCAGAGCCCGGCGCATCCTGGGTCATGTCTCTCACTTCGATTTTATCTTTGGATATTTTGATTTTTAATGGAAGCGGATTGCAACTTTCTTCGGGCTGAAAATTGCTAAGTTCTCCTTTAATTCGGTCCTTTGGAATTTTTATTTTAAAGCTAGATGTAGGTGGATTCGATGGTTCTAAAAGCGGCAAGTTAAGTTTATCTTTAGATATCTTTATCTTCACTGGATTCTGTTCTACAGAATCTGTTCCAAAGAGTAAACGCTCCTTCTCCTTGTGTTTATCCTTATCCTTCTTATGTTTTTTCTTCTCCTCCTTATCTTTCGATTTATCCTTTTCCTTATGCTTGTGCTTTTCTTTCTTTTTCTTCTTTTCAGACTTGCCTTTTACATATTCTTCAGAAGGCGTAGGGACTTCTTGTTTGATAGGAATATCTGTCTGTAAAATTTGTTGGGGTACAGTTTCCGAAGGAATTGTCTCATCTAAGACTGGCAAGTCTTCTATTTCCTTTGGCTCGGTTTTTATAAGGGCAGTTCCGGTAAATTTACTATCACTACATAAACTTTCTTTTAGTAAGCAACTAACTAAGTCAGGATTAGTTTCAATTCCGTTGACTGTAGCTGGAAATGCTTTCACTAACCTGGAATCACTGGTTATCTGTTGATCATATAAGGGAGGTAATGAACTTTTCTGTTCGCTAAACTTAGGAGGTGACTGCGGTTCGATTTTTCTTATCTTACTTTCTCTTAAAGTTTCATCGTCCTGCAATCTATTTCCACTTTCACTACTTGCGGGCCTTTTTATGCCGCTAAAGTTTAAGGGAACCTCTTGCTTTATTTTAACGTCATATGGCATAATTTGTGGCACGCTTTGATTGGATAATATAGGAGCCTCTACTTTTTTAGTAGTTCCGCTTGCAAGAGACACAAGCCTCTTATCACTGCCAGGTAAATTCTTAGATTGGTCCTGAATTTGCATTTCAGTCCGCATTTTCTCTTTTTTAGGCGTTTCAGATTTTCTATCTTTCTCGGATTTTTTAGGACTGTCTTTGCTAGATTTGATGCTGAGTCCCAATGGTTTATTGCTTCCATTACTATTACTACTATTGGTACTGCAAACCGAAGTCGTAGGAAGCGGAGGTTTTTCATTCCATTCTGGGCTAAATATGGAAAGTGGTTTTGTTTGTGCGTGTAACTGTTGAGGTGGGGGATGATTTTGCGATTGTTGAGGATACGAAGTATATTTTGGTGGAGAACAAATTTCCATCTGGTCTGCTAACTTCATACCATCATCTAATTGTCTTGTATTTGTTGTACTAAAGGAAGACTCTACAGATTGCTTCTGATTTAAATGTAGGTGTGTTTGTTGTTGGACGGATTGTTCATACTTTACACTACTACTACTGCTGCTACTACTACTACTGTTACTGCTACTTCGGTTTGGTGCCACTTGATTGTAGTTATTTGGAGGAATATATGCTCGCTGCTGTGGAATAGGGACAGATCCCTGTTGTTGCTGTTGCTGTTGTTGTTGTTGTAACATATTTCTGGTTGCCTCAGCTCCGGCATTATTTGGTGGATTATGGGGCGGATACATACTTGAACTGTGTTTTGTATGTATTTTGCCTGGATCAAGGGTTCGTCCTGTACCATCCTTTATAACGTTTCGAGATGAATCAGAACTTTTGGGTGGCATTTTATGACTAGTCATTGCAGGATTCACTTGTGCAGACATAGAACTTCGATTCTTGTGATAATTAATATCATGCGAGTGTGAAATACGCTGCTGTGAGGAACTTGAACCACCAGTCGGGATGATACCATGCCCCCCTGTTCGCCCGGAAGCACTAGGTCGAGAACTGCTCGATATGGGCAATTGCTTATTTGAACCATGTGGTTGTACGTTATATTGAGGATCACTGGGTATTTGCGATCTATCAGGCCGGGGACGGTTAGGATGAGTTCCAGCAGTTGGAGGATACGGTTGTTTATGCGACGGCGCAGGTTTATGTTCTAAATGTATTGAAATTAAAACCAGAATGCAGGAAGGCAGTTATTAATAAATACCTGTTAATTCTGTAGTTGATGATTGTTTGGAATGATGGTGGTGGGATACGCTGGCATGAGACGATGAATGATGTGATCGATGGTGACTAGAATATGTCTCTGGTCTTCGAGCTGAATCCACTTGTGATATCTGGGAACTCGAACCATTGGATGATTCTGAAATACTACGTGATGGCTCCGTCTGTTAAAAGAAAAGTTACATGGGTTTCATATCGAGCGCACATTCTGCTTACGATTCTCGCCCCTTGTGCTAATGCCTTGATTGAATTCAATTTAGACTTTAATCTTGCTGGACTCTTTTCGTAAATCGCTATGAACTCATCCGTTAATTGTTTCAGAAGGTCCATTGTTACACTTTTATCTACGTAATGGAACCAATGTTTCCCCTCAGTAGACTGTGGTATCTATGAGATATAATATTAGCTTGGTAAATTATTGCTCGTTTTAACTTCTTTACCTCCCATCTAGACCATTTACAAGCCAAGTAGATGCAAAAACACGCTACCACTGTAGGGCGATATTGGAGGCACATGGAAGTCAAGTGTAGGCTGAAAAATATTTTGTTTGCTACAATCATTGGGTAAATATGGAGTTTTATTTCAATTTTCTATGTTTATCCAATCAGCTGACATTAGATTTACGCACAATCTTGACTTATTTTGAAATTTTATTAAATAATAAAGTGTTGATACAACTTGACACGAAATTTAAATTTATGCTGGAATACCAATGCTGTTGTTGCCAGAAATCAAGTCAACTAAGTTGCTGTCTTAACTGGTTCACTGCCACCTTCTCTAGAAAAGCATTCGTGAGAATAATATGGGCAAAAATGCATTTAGCAAGAGAGAGAAAGCTTAGAAGATTCAGGCATATGTGCGGTGTTGGCAACTCCAGGAGTTTGATAGCTTTCAAATTATGTTGCTATTAAATATATTTCATGTATTTAATTAGCATTTATTTCTTTTTTGATTACAATATAAAGAACGCCTCTTACACACATATATATATATACGCACATATTTACAAAAAGGAAAATAGTCACTGTTTTATTAATTAAACTTACTTTTATATACACTTGGAGTTTCCGTAAAAAAATCTGTTATAGATGTTTGCTTGTTATAAAAGACAAGAAATATCATACATTCGTTGGTTATATTTTCAACGCATTGAATAAATTTTTGGCTTATGGCTTGAGTTACCGTAAAATCATCCAGAAATATAAGTGCTTTTGCTACTTCATGTTTAGTAGCTGGATTTAAGATTGCATTTTCTTCACCAGTATAGCACTTTCGGAAGAAGAAATTGTTACTATCGGCTCATCCTGAACAGAAGATTCTATTACTGGAACCGCACTGAATGCCAAGTCATTGTCAACAGAAAATAAGTCTTTCATATTGACACAAGTTTATTGAACATGTAAAGGATATACTTGCCAGCAATTCAAATTTTCTACAGTGTCCAGATCAATGAGAGACTCTTGGGTGAAATGTACAAATTCGTATTTATAAAGCATGTTGACAATATGAGGAGTACTGACGCAAAAGGTTACTTTTCCCCATTTTTAAAAGTGGAAAAGTAACCTTTTGCCCCACCACTCCTAATATGAAGACTGGGAAGTATATCCTACGTACTGTTTCCTCATATGGTGTCCAAGCCTTGTTGGAGCATTTTTCTATAACGTTCGGTGTTGTCAAATCCCATGCAACTGCAATGGTTTCAATGGCTTGTAGGACATTGTATTTTGATTCACTACGGTTGGCTTCAAGTGAACAAATAGCGATTTTCACTAAGCGACGTCAAAACATTTTTCCATATTGGCAATTATGCCTTAGTCCAGGAGTTCCAAATGGCTCGTTGTATTTGGAAGAAGAAAAACCATTGTTATTTCATTTTTCTCGCGAAAAATGCTGTTTATCATCCAGGAATTTCGGTTGATATCGTACTTACAGGACAAATTAGATGCATAAATATTTTTGAAGCATCGTGGATTTTTATACTTTCCCATGACAAGAAAAGTGCGCTTATCGGAGCCATCACCGTTAGTACACAAAGCAATCGTTAATCTCCCTTTGAATTTAGAACCACGATGAGATCGTTTTCTTGATTTTCTTTTTTTATAACGTTAAGAAGTGCGCCTTCTGGGTTAGAAGGAAAACTCATTATTATTATTAAGCATCTCCATCTCATTCAAGGGGCCATTTCCGTAAAAAACTTTTTCCTCCAAAATGGAGAAACAATAAAAAAACGCAATATAGCCATACGACACTCGACGGCTCGGGAGCACTGAGGGCTCGATGGAGACAGTGGAGGGCTGTACGACGGTAAGATGACTAGGTTCGATGGCAGCCGAAATTGCATTATTTTGCTTGCCTCCATTTGACATCACTGATTGTTATAGCGAGAGGGAAGCAATGTATTGGATTGGAATCGGCTCCAAGACACATGATTGTGCTACGTGATCTACAGTAGCTTTACTTAAGGCGTAGTTCAGTTAACTGCAATGCTTCAATTGTATGCATTCTTTTGATACCTAGCAGGGAATGGAGCATTTACCATTTGTATGAACCCAGTAGGGAATAAAGCTCTTCCGTGACAGTATTGAATCTCCTCCCCAGAAGCTCGAAGTGCTTTCGACTGGTACCCTACTTCATTTATTTTTTATATATGCTTGCTTCTTTTTAAGCGCTTAAAAAGCAAGCTCTGAAACCTTCCAGTAGGATTTGTATGTATTTGCGTAAAACTGATATAACACTTTTAGATAGATAGAAAGTATAAAATGTACTCCCCTCTTCTTCTACTTCTCTTCTATTTACTTGTGCATGTATATCTTCAACAATGCATTGTAGAATGTCACAATTGTCTCGCACTCATAGGGCCTGTTCAAATATGCAATACTGCGTAACTTCTGCAACTACACGCGTAGTTAATCTATTTTTAGAGCGCTTCCAATTTTCAAATCATTATTATCTCAGTAGGCTACATAAAAAATTTGAAAATTTGTATAAAGTAGCTATTTATACGAGTAGTTTTTAGAGGAGTTACGCAGTACGATATTTTTGAAAAGGCCCATACTACTCATGGCGCAGGCTGAGGCGCACGTCTGTAGACCTTCTCTGTTGAGGTACAAATCCTGACAAGGCGTGGCGATATATCTGGGTACCAGGTTGAGGAAATTCTACTGACGAAAATTGTACTTGCGAAGCCACTGGGATGTTGCACAGTAATGTGATGCCCAAAATTGTGGCTCACTTGTAACATTTGACAGGTTAATTTCAGAATCTCCTCTTTTCTAATTTCCCCCCGCCTAAAATGTGCTGTGTATGTCATGGGATTGCCCCTTGAGCTTGGGTAATACCTTAACAAAAAAAAAAAAAATATGGTTCTGGGTGATGCAATTGAACAACGAAATTCAGAAAAAAGGGCTTCAAAACTTTTTAAGTTAAGTGCTTCAGTAGAAGCAGTTTGGAAGGGAGTGATAGGCGCTTCAAAGTTGCTACTCTTCAAAATACTTCTAATTTTTCCTACTGGGAAGGTTCTTTCATTTTAACATTGCACATTCGCAGACACTTCAACGCCGCCGCACCAGAAGCGCTGCTTATACGCTGCAAATGCCTCTCTCTGCCTCCTTTTAAAGTGCATAGACAGCGCTCCTGGTGCAGCACCTGTTGGTGAAATGTTAAAATGAAATAAACCATTTATATGAAGGCAGCGTATCAGGCCTCTAAGTAAGCGTTTTGCAGTTTTTATAGAGCATTTAAATTCTAGCTAAAAAGCAACTATAAAGAAAACATTTTTTAACAAAAAAGGGTTTGGGATGAAGCTTCAAACCGAGGTCATTAACAGATTATCCGCGAAGGATGATATAATTGTTAAAACATATTAAACAAAATCCACTCTGCTTTCCATAAACCTGCAGTGACTTTATCCTAGCACGTTTTAAGTGCCACTAGTCGGCTTCACCTCCTCTCCATCTTATTTTATGATTTTCAAATACGTAAATTCGATACTACTGTCAAAGTAATAGATTGAGATTAACTTTTACCGCTAATATCAATTGTCTCAAACTTAGGTATCTGGCGACTCGTAAGACACTTGTAGGAGTAAATCTAAGTTAATGCTCGATTCATGAATCTGTGTATGCAATGTTGTGCAGCACCCATGGAAGTAATAACTAAAGGAAAGGGCCCTAATGTGTAAAATCCGTGTATCCGTGCATTGTGACCAGTTCACGTTGCATATTATTAATGGCAGTATGAATTCATTGCAGATCAGCATTTTCCAACTATGAACTATTGAATATAAAATTGGGTTTAGGATTGGTCCCTGCGGAACACCCGTTTTCATCACATCCTTTTCGCTATTAACACTATTCAATCTGGTACAAGATCTTCCTTTTAGGAGGTCTCCAATCATATGTTTAACTGTCCCTCTTATTCCTAACTCCTCTACTATTTCAAACAGTACGTTATAGTCAATTGTACCAAGTCTTTTTTAGATCTACAAAAACTCATATATGACATCCGTAATAATGATCGAAGTGCTGCTTTTCTCTTGAAATCCATGCCGTTTCTTGTCAAATCCTCCGGTTTTTATTATGAAATTTTCTATTTTATTACAAGAAATCTCTCATATATTTTGCTGTACGTAGTAAGAAGAGCAATTGTCACTTGCAATAATAATATCACTTGAGGATTAAATCCTTTGCAGTTATTTTGTCTGGTCTCGGGGCGGTATTCTGTTTTAATTCAGATATGATTGAGTTCCTCCTTGCTGATACCTTACTGCAAATTGACGTACTGGTCTATACAGGGTTTCTTCCTTCCCATTCTGGGAGCTTCTGGTTTAACTAACCTCTGGCAAGCAAACGATATGATCTTGTTCGGATGTGGGTCCTGAACTTCGTAGCAATTTCTTTATGAAATTATTCAAATGATAAAAAATTTATGGAGTTTCTGTGCCAGGTAAGTAAATCGGCCCATTGATGCCATCCTATTTTCCTATTTTCATCTAGATAGAAATCTATAAACACAAGATAGAGTGTTTTTTCACAAAAATAGGAAAATAAAGCAATAAACTGACTAGGAATTACGATTTCAATTGAAATTATCGATCACGATTTAACGTATATACATAATTTTGTAAAGTGCTTTGGAAATTATTTCGAACCACACCGTTTTCACAAGAAAGAGACCAAAATTGAGAACTTTATAAGCTCCTCGAAAAACCGGAGGATTTTAAAAAGTTACCTTCGGAATCTAGACGTTACTTACCCCACGTCTACACTAGACATTTTCCTTGCCTCCTTTCAATTTCAAACTTCGTTTTAGAGAAAGTACCAAATATTTTTTAAATTTTAAAAGGCAGTTTACAGTTTTTTATTTTTTTATCTAATATCCAATTCGCCTTATTTATGGCAATAAAAAAGTCTAGTGGGGACTCAGGGCTACATGACACCCCACCCCCACCCCATGATACCCAACCTCTTCTTACCTTCCAAATCTTGATTCAGATTCAGGAATCTGATATTAAAGATTTGAGCTCATGGCAAAAGGCATTCCAGCTAAATAAATCGAATTCAATAGCATTTTCTCTACAAGGCAGTTCGACGAGTAATTTTTAAATGTAAACGAATATTTTAAGTGGAGAAACACAATGAGAGCTTCACATGCATTGCTTCAACCTTGAGATCAAAGTACACAGAGAGAAAATTGTTCAATTTGAAATTTTTCGAAGAATTCTGAAGCTATGACAAAGAAAACTCCAAAGTGATAGATCTTTAACTTGCCTAATTTGAGGATGAAATTGAAACAACGCTAGCAAAGCTCTCAGTAGGTTTAGGTCGTTTGCACGTTTGGGGTAGCACAAAATAGCACCAAACTACACCAAAGTTTCAATTTGCTTGGAGTACACCAAAATAAATCTACACAAACTTTTTCATTTGCTTGTTAAATCTAGTGTAAGCTACACCAGGAGTAGATTATCTACACCTAAGGAAAAGTAGGTGTAGGCGGTGTAGCTGGCGACTGACAGTTGTCAGATACAAAATTTATTCAATGTATTCGTATATTTGTATTTGTGTTTGGTAAAATTTCGTAAACTTCTAACCAGCTGCATCAATTTTATTCGTTTGCAAAATATGCAAAACGTTTAGAACAAGAATACAGCTGATTTTTGGTGCTGGTGTAGGTTACACTGACAAGCACTAAATATAAAGTAAACGAAAGGACCTATTGCGTTTCTGCCCTAAAGGTACATCCCTTTGAACATCAAAGCAAGCGGAGCTTATTTACAAAACACAAAACAGCCCACTGTTCAGAACATTCTGGACTAGATACAACTTCGATTAATCCGTCATCTGCTATTTAATCTGAATCATCTTACCTATTCGATGCCAAGAAATAAGACGTTTGGGCCAAGTCTTTGCAAGCTACAATAAATTTAATGTTAGCTCGCGAATATTTGCAAAGTTTCCAAACAAACCTTTAACCAGATGACATGTTTTGACAACATGAGTGTGTGGATGATCTATAGCAACGTCAAAGCCTAGTGTTTGGAGTAAAACGTTCTCATTAAAAACCAAGTCTTGGGCTTGCTCTGCATATGCCTCTGTTGACGGGTGTGGGGACTCTGTATTGAGACACATGTGTGACACTTTGATGACATGTTCTAGTTTGCGAGGTTGTTCCTCAACTTTGGCAGCAAGGAACAAGCTTGCCGCAGCGATTCCATTGCGGTGGAAGTGGGTGAAAGAATGGAATGCATAGAATCTGTGCATGTAAACAATTGCTGTGTTTATGCATAGTTGGGAACTGAGGAAAATCTATGAGTAATAAGGGCTTTATGCATAGTTTTAGGAAAATTACACTTGCAGACGTTGACCCATCTCTTGAATAAGATACGCTGTCAGTTGCCTAAAGGATAACTCTTGATCTGCATCGATGCCATGCCTTCTGCTTGGCGAGTTTGCTAATTGGTCTGCTGTGAAGTACCACCTACTGTCTTTATCCCTAGTATCACCCGCGCCGGAATTGCTGCTAGTGCTAGCCATTAAGACGGGTTCTAAACTGCAGAATAGAAAACAATCCCACTTTTATTAGTCTCCCAATTTTTCAACTCAGTTCCACTTTTGTTTGACAGCAAGAAACGTAAATAAAAAAAAAATCGAATCTCACTTTTGCTGCCAACACACGAACGCGTTCCTCCGAGTTTTAACACTGGTGCTGCCACTGAGTTCGGAAGCGGATATTACTAGAAACTCCGAAAACAATTCGGCACACTCTACAGCACTGCACGGAACTCGAAATGTCACACGCTCATGGATGTAATAATGGACCAAACTTCTACAAACTCTCCATTTTCAGAAAATAACTAAATGCTCAAGGTTACTTTAAGCATTCGGCAGCAAAAATGAATATAAGTACTGAGTTGGCATTTGATCATACATTTATGGATCTGATGAACGAAATAGTTTAGTTCCGCACATCAAAAGTCAGACGCCATTAATCTTTCCACAAGTTACGTCGGTCCCATAAAAGTGCTCCGCAGAAGTGACACGATTTCCGGCAATTTCTACGGCTCTATATTCATTAAATTCAGTTTAGTTTACTGTTTGAATTGAGAACTTTGTTTTAGTGTAAAAATCACAGCAATCGATGTAAGTTTAATATGGAATTTCTACTATTTATTATAGCACTTCACAGATTTGATGTTGATCCGCAAGAATGGCCGACCCACAACACACGACAAATTCTTGTGCAACGAAATTTGTGCATTTTAGAGTGGGACTGAAATTTGTGTGTAATATTCAAAACTTTTGTATCTTTAATTAAATTTGTTGATTGTGCCATGTTTCTAAGGGTTACAGCAATTTTGCTTCTTAATTTGTAAGCGATTTGACTCGCATATATTTGGTTTTATTTTATGGTCATTTTAAATATTTTGGTGTTGTCATATCCGAGGTGAATTTGTGTTTCTGGGTGCAACTTAAAAAAGTAGACGATGAATGGTCTGTTCGTTGCATGTCGGTGGTAATTAATAGAGGCCAATTGTATCTCCTTCAAATTATATGTGAAGGGTGTTAAAGTTCATGTTTTAATTTCATAAGAGTGTGTGGAGAAAATAAGCGCAATCAGAAACAGAGTTACGAAATTATATCAAAAAAGTAAATATTCAATTCTCGACTAATTTCAGGTAAATGATGGCTATCTCGATAAACAAGATAATAACCAAGCCCCCGAACAGGGCACTCCAGCTTCGGAAACTCGTCAGGACAACAGCAGAGCAGGAGAAAGCGTTGCGAGATCAGCTACACATAGAAATTGAAAATAAAACCAAAGCCTGCTCGAATCCCACATACGATTGTTCCATCCCTAGAATTGAAGGATATGATTTCTGTATTCGGCATATTCTGCAGGATCCCCGGGCACCATACAAGCAGTGTGCATATACGTATGCTTCGAATGGCAAGAGATGTTTGCAGGCAGCCCCAAAACACGACGGAAAGAAGGACCCTGGCCTCACGAATTTCTGCTTCGAACATAGTCGTTTGATGCAGTTGACCAAGACCAGAAATACTGTTGGCAAGTATAAGCAGGTCGAGTCAAACGAGGCCTACTTGAATGATCTGTCTCACCACGTGAATGTCGACAAATCTCGGTCAGGTAACTCAAAAACCTTCTCTGACGCAGACGAGGAGATAGATGTAGTGTCGCCGAATGTGGAACCTTTTAGTAAGTAGAAGTGTATTAGTTGCGAACTTACGACACGTCGAATTTAGTAAATTACGTTCATGTAGCCGATTTGGACAACCTCATAAAGTCTGGCTTGGAGAAGAAGCGAATTTTGGACTATGCTTCAGATAGCTCGTCCGACGATGACGCACCAACACTGAACAATACATGGAGAGGGCACGAGTGGGACAACTCGGATAATGAAAGTGTCGACTCTCAGAACGAAGATATGCTAAAGTAAAATACGCATATTTCTACATGTGTACTATTCTAATTGCCTTTTATTTGAAGACATGCAGGTATATACACAACAGAGGAGGCTACCATGATTACGAAGCAAAAGATGACTCGCCTTCAGGTGCTCTACATGGAACAGATTCAACGGTTGCACCACCTTTTGCGGGAAAAGCGGCGCAAATATCTGCAAGCAATAAGGAAGGAAAGGGAATCCCTAAGTACATTAGAATACGTATTGGAATGTAAATGCGCCTTTTAATACCCGTTTTTTTCGTAGGTAGCATCCATGACCAGCCAAAAGATACTCTGCAAGAAAGGAAGTTGTACGAAAAACTGAAAGCTCTAAATCATTACCACAAGAGACACGGCATAGAAGCGGTATTACATAAAAAGTTTCAGGAGAGGCGAACCAGAGCCACAGAAGGTATTAGTCACAAGACAGCCATATTCGCAAAGTGCATATTCACGGAGGGCGGCGTAAAATGTGGCGAACGAGCGCTGCCGTGTTGTAAATACTGTAAAAAGCATATTCTTGAAGATAAAAAGCAGGTTCTGTTCCGCGCATGCGGCGTTGAAAAGAGTGGTGTTGTGTGCCAGGAACCGGTTCCCAATATTTTCGAGGACGCCACCTGCGTCCTCCACATTAATCTGCCCTCTCAGAAGTCGTACACCCAGAAGGTAATTAGATTTTTCGTATAGTTGTGGTTACAAACCTGACCTTTTACCTCTAAAAACTCAGTTAAGAAAGACCCAAGAAAAGAAAAATCCCGAAAACGTAAACTAATCGCATGTTAGCATATTGTTGAAGTTTTTGTTCACTTGTTAAATTCATTCCTTGCGAGGTAAATATTTTTAAACGAAAACAGTCAATGAGAAGGTAACTTTTTGTATTTGCTCAGAAGTGACTCAGCAAACTCCTCATCTAAGCATAATTAAATGAATGCCTGAAATACTCAAGAAAATGCTTCAAAATTTTACTCTTGTGAACACTTTTCAGAAATTCGAATCGGAAACAGAGGAAGAAGAAGAGGAAATCGTTGTTAAGAAAGAAGAAACAAAAGATGAATTGGAAACTGAAGATGTAGTGATGGAACAGAAAACCGAAGAAGTAGAAAAAATTGAAATGCTTCCTGTTGATGACATTGGTAACAACGTTACCATTGTCCACGATCAACAAATGGCTCCCAGTGAGGAAGTTGAAGTTGTTACGGAGAAACAAAGCGCTCCTGAAGGCGAAGTGATTTTCCAAATCTCAACAAAGGAAATAAATGAGAGCTAAGGAATTACGTATAAGAGTTGAATGTTTCCAGCAAGTACCTTTTTTTTATCAATTTTTGAATAAAGTGTTGAATGTATAAATTGTTTCCTTGCTTTAATTAATACTACAGAACCGCGCCCGTTATTCTCTATTACAATATTGCAATGAAGTATGACGAGAAATTGAGCAGCGTTGAATCAAGAATAATGTTGCAATGGAGAATAACCACAGGTGATATTTTGTAAATAAGCATCCACACTTATATTTTAGAGGTATTTATTGTTTTGCACGTTTTGAAAGTAATTTTATTTTTGGCGAACATCATAAATGCGGCCTGAGGAAAGATACAGTAGCCACAACACTCCAGCAGTTGGTCGGGTAACTTTAGAAGAACGAATTTTTCTTTTTCTTGAGAACTACCTGCAAAAGAGAGGAATAATGGAGGAGGCACTACAAAATGCTGAATTCTTACAGGAAGCCCCTGCAAAGCGGCCATTTGGGATGGTGTGGGTGCGCAACCTGGCGGTGGAGGTGGAACTGTTATTGAGCCAGCTCCCTTCCCTTTGAACCTAGCTCCAGCATCAAATTCGACTACCTATAAACAAAATTTCAAAAATCTTTGCGTGGTGCAATGCAAGTTCTTACCTTGTACCCCGCAGCAAGAGGTGCCATACTTGTGTATGATGACCCAGGTGTTGAAGGCCCAGCAAATGGTTGACTAACAAAGGGACGATATTGGTAACTATGGCTCTGCGTTGTGTTCACGTTCACATGCATCGAATTAACTGTAGAAAAATAACTCGGTGGAGGAGGCCGAGCATCATGCTTTTGACTCTCTTCGTAAGTAGGAGGTGGGCCTCTCTACGAATTGAAAACTTGAAAGTGATCAATTTACTTTAAATCAAAGTTACATGCTGGAAGAAATCATTGTTCCCGGCGTCAGGGACTGGAGCAGTTGGCACTTGTGGATAAATATCTGCAAAAATAATTGTTAAACTGTTCAATTACACATTTCGGAACTTTACTTCTTTTTTCCGCCATTTATTTTAGTAAATAAGATTCTATTTTGTTTGGTACTGATAGTGGAGCAGCACAATAGTGACGTGACATTCAGCTGTTTCATTCCAGTGAGGGGAGGATTCTGTAAATGCACAGCTGTTTAACTTTAGATACGTTCGAAACTTAGATTGTATAACTAACTGGACAGCCACAACTTTCATAAGCTCGCACTTATCTTCCAATTAATATCCACAAATCAGAACGACATACTAACTAAAATGCTTTAAAATGCTTCCGAAAATTGTTTTCAAACGACTTTTTGAAGGTTCGCTACGTGTTTTGGGGAAATCACCTGATTCTTTTCGAATATACTGGGATTTTTTCTAATGTCAATGTGTGTGCCAAATTGTAAGGTTTTTGTAAGGTTTAGGTTGGAGGCATTGAGATGAAGGGTTTAGTTTGGAGGCATTGTAAATGAAGGGTTTAGTTGGGGGCAGAAAGAAATAACGAAATAACAACTAAATAAATTCGCTAAAGTGAATTATTGTGGGGTTATGAAATATCTTTTAAATTTGCAAAGTAATTGAAATGCTTTCAAAAACGCCTACATGGTAAACATGGAGAATTGGAGAATTAACCCTGGAGCAAGAGCGGCGGAGAGCGATCTTTTGGATCGAGACTTTGATATTGGAACGGGCGTGTGTATGTGTGTGTTCGCGACTTCGCGTTGGAAAATTTTCGCTGTAGTTTTTCCATTTTTGTGATTTTCAGTGGCATCAAAATTCACATTTGATTTTATTTACCGTGAGGTGTGATGGCTGCGGAATTGTTATTCGAGGAAAACGAGTTAATTATAAAAAGCGAACCGATATTAGCAGAGGATAGTGGAGTGAACGGTCTGCACGAAAATTTGGGCGAAAATAGTACGAACCAGAGTGCCATAAAGGGATTTATTGACGGATGTGATCTTGGCAATGAAAGCAAAGTTTTATCAGTGCCCTCCTCAACTCGTGCCGGCGAAAAGGACCTAAATCAAGTGTCTGAACAGGTGCCGAAAGACAATTTCCAACAAATCTCTTCGTCATACACATGTAGCTTTGATAATTATCCCTCGCAAGATCAGATAGCTCCAACGCTATCATCATCATCAAACACAGTATTGGAGTACATAGTTACCCCGAATTATGACGCGATTTTAGATCAGACCAATTGGAATGAGAACTACAGGTACAGCAGTGTGTCCTCCCACTTGATCCCACCCACCCACAGGTGAAGAATGCAGCCGTAAAATTTTCCATTACCTGAAGTGTTTGGTGCGCTTCAAACTCCTCTCTGCATAGCTCTTAGGCTCTCTGCTTCTGTTTCCCAATAGTTACTCCGGGTTTCTGCATGCTATTTTATTTTCTTTTAAAGAGCTGGGAGTTAACCCTCTCGGTCCTTAAGTTAATTTGCACTTTATCAATAACAATAATAGCAGAAATTTAGGGCAATTACCGCTTACTTCCTGTTGCATTCGTGTTAAATTATTATTTTCCTTTTTTGAAAAAAAAAAATACGTTAGAACATGATACGAAAACTGAAAAAATTTTTAGTTACATCGAACACAAGATTCTGCCTGATGAAATTTCACTGTGCATACGGCCTGGGGCTTTACAAAAACTCGAAGGAGAGCCTTCTCATGCCACCATAGCCATAGAGGTATCTAAATAAGAGGAGAATTAATCCAATCTATCCCTAAGTATTTATCAATTTCTAATTTTGGATATTTTCATGTTACTAGCAAGCAGAAGCAGGCCTGTTTGTACTAATTTTTGCTTTTGTCCTAAGGATGCAAGAAGCAAACCGAATGTTATATATGAGTTTTGTGTGACCTGCGCATAATATGTTGCTTACTAACATCACTTAAAGCGCGAATTTGTATTTTTGCTGATGATCTTTCTTTCTTTCCTTTGGATAACAATGAAATTATAATTGGCTTACTAAGAATAGATTTAATTTTAGAACACAGTAATTACATTCTACACTTCTGAAAATAAAATAGCAATCTGCTCACGATGGTTTACGTAGCGTACGTAATTATTCAAAGCGAGTTATATTCGAAAAGCTAGACAAAAGTCTGGGATTATAGAAATTTATGGTGGAGGTTGGTTTTTACCTGCCAAGTTTCATAGAAAAAAGGTATCCTACTGACGAAAGGATTCGAAAGCGATTATTGAACGTATAAATTAAAGGACTAAGTGGTTTACTTTCATTTAGCCCTTTGAGTACCTTTGAGTAGCGAGCGTGATTGAGCTCCTCCAGCATATGCGAAAAGTGCCAGAAGCACTTTGGTTGGTCCCTTTAAGCAAAAATTGTACTAATCGTGGTTATAAGTAATTTAGAAATATAGAAATATTTTAAATTAAAGCAAAAAATCAAAATTTTATTTTTATCCGATTGAGTGCGCTTCTTCATTTCCATGTCGAAAAGTGCCACTCATAAATTATTCTCTAATTTTTTTTCACCTTATCGGGATTGGTAGTCGCAAAGTTGTTACAAATTGCGTAATTTTTCAAAGAGAATTATCATTAAATATCAAAAATAGAACGCAGAAGCATGGGGCAAAAAACAAGGCGCCCTATCGCTCGTCTGGCATTTTTCAACTGAATTTTCGGCAAAGGCCCGTGGCACTCAAGCGGTTCCAATTCTTTCTCTTATTTATTCACGTTTTAAACTATTTTTACCTTATTTCTTTTGTATATTTAGCACAAGCTGCCTCAGTTTTAGAACTAAAATTTTCTTTCTGTTTAGCAAATCCCAGTTTATCTTGGTCGACGGTCGACGGTATCCAGGTGTCCAGCGGTTGTATGACTTTATTTTCTCGCACTATCTTCTTAAGAGTCCTAATTCAGTTGCATCATTTATACGACGTTTTATCTCTGGGAGTAACGTTTCAATCGCACATCCACTTCCGGAGAGAACTTGGATCTTCACTCCTCATTCATAGGTAGTTTTTGATCCGGATGGAAGTTTCACTCCGGGAGTTTAAAGTGTTTATAAACGCAATAATTGTAGTGCTGAGACATCGGAACGAAACATTGATGCTCAGCATCGATGTTGATATCGCCCACAATCATCGAAAGTAGCAACGGCAAACAGATGATGCTATTTTGGCAATGCATGAAGAAAATATAAAGTGGGACAATCCATCGTGCATCTTATTTTTGTTGCGATCAGTGTTCCATTTCATTTAGTTACCATACAGTTTTGTTTCTGCGTCAGTTTTGCTACAAACAATTCCATCCAGTTTTGTTTCTGTGCCAGTAAACGATACCAGCTCACATAAAGCTTTGCATTATACATTCCTCTTTTTTCCTGTGATTAAAAATACTAATTACACTTAAATCGTATTGCTGTAAATTGTTTTGCTTTCTTAGAGCATCTTCAAATCTTCAGTCAATAATTTCTTATTGAACCCACAATTCATTATTTTTAGTTTTCCCAGGGAAGATATCAGAGAGTATTTATCACTCAACGAACTTTTAGTCACT
>QYTT01090444.1:470-15910 GCA_006980735.1 Dasypogon diadema
GAACACATTGCATTGATTCTTATAGGAGAACGGGAGTTTTTTAGGTGAAACTGGCGTAGCTTCAAAACTATCCTTCCTGCTTAAGAAGGGTCCCCAAGGAATTTTAAGTATAATATGTCTACTTTTTATTGGTGTGAAAATAATTATAGTATATAAGCTATTATAATGCAAATTTTTGCATTCGAAATAAACTAACAATTTTTCATATAATTGTACTGACAACGGGCAGTAAGCTGTGACTGGCTTTCTGCTGGCTGCCGCTGGTATATAGGCGAAAAATGGTTCGAGTTTCGTTTTAACTGAAAATTTTATGTAATTTTTTTAAATAAGACATCCAAATTTTATATCTCTACAAAGTTAAGAACGGCTTTCGTTACTTAGAAGATATTTTTGCCGTATAATGAATAGGCACCATCAGGTGGTGAACAAAAAGATTTATAGTGTGGTCCATAAGAATCAATGTAATTGGACTGAATTCGAGGGACCGTACCGTCAGGTAGGGAATTTCTACTTCATGGCTTGTGTTTATTTGCATTACCGGGGTTTTTGAACCTGCTTTTTGACGCTGATGTGTTGGTGCACCTTCAGCAGCAAATGTACAAAACAGCTACACACTATGAAGGCGGTCGTGGCCAAAAAATCCCGGGAATGAATATAAATACAAGGCATTAAGCGGAAATTTTCTACTTGAAGCTGTGGCCCCTTGAATGCAGCCAAATGGATAGTTTAGGCACCTGATGGGGGCCATTTTTGGCTTATTTACCAGCGACAGCCAACAGAGGGCTAGTCATAGCTTATGGTCTGCAGTTAGTGCAGTTACATGAAAAATTGTTAGTGTATTTTGAATGCAAAAATGTGCATAATATATTGAGTTTCCCTTCAAGCCCAGAAGGCGCACTTCTTAGCAAGGAGCCAAGGAGCATTTACCCATTTACCCGCACAAAGCATTCATGCATTTAAAGGAAATGCGTTAAGATTGGGCTCCCCGACAAGCATACAAAACAAATAATTGTTAATAGTGTTAAACCAATTAGAAGAACCATAGTGATTGTTAGTGAATTAAGAATGAAACAACAACAAAAAATTGTACAACAGGGCACGCCCAAGAATCACAGAGCAAGACGAAGACGGTTGTTTAGTACAGCCTTAGACGGGTTAGGGTCAAAATGGATCCCTGCACGATTAACTGCTATGCACATGCGGTTAATAGTCTCATTCCTACCATATTTGGTTCTAGAGAAATTATTATGCAAAAGGGGAACACCCCTGAGACATTATCCTTGAAAGACACCTTACTCTGGAGCACCGGAGAGTCGATATTAGAGTTCAAGAGCTGGTGAATGAAAACTACATCGGCAATCTCGCGCCGTTTCTCCAAAGAAATCAAGCCGACGAGATTCAGTCGGTCACGATAGGGCGGAAAGATCACGG
Organism: Dasypogon diadema; assembly: GCA_006980735.1. Lineage (NCBI taxonomy): Eukaryota > Metazoa > Arthropoda > Insecta > Diptera > Asilidae > Dasypogon > Dasypogon diadema. The sequence continues at coordinate 1,902 of QYTT01090444.1, forward strand.
GGTCATTCCAAGGAAGATCCCGAGGCGCAAATCTGACGAAATTGCGCTGAACAGACTCAATACGGTTGATATGTATAGCATAGAATAGGTTCCAAACCTGGGATGCGTAATCAAGTATCGGTTTAACAAACGAGTTGTATAAAGATACCTGAAGGTCAGAAAACTCCCTGCACCAGTGCTTAATAAAACCAAGCAAGGAATTACTCTTGGGAACAGCATAATCACTATGGGAAACGAAGTCGAGCTTCGAATCCAGTTTCACTCCAAGGTCCATAAAACATTAAACACGAGGAATGCTGTCCGAACCAAATGTGTAAACAAAGCCGATAATATCACGCCTCCTAAAGAACGATATGATCTCACATTTATTTATATTAAGTTCTAGATTGTTTTGCCCACACCAAGAGTAGAAAACATTTAAATCACTTTGTAGGAAAACACCGTCGCTGATATCCTCAACAAAAGAGAATATCTTCATATCGTCGGCATAAATGAAAACCTTGGAGTATTTCAAAAGACAAGCGATGTAATCAATAGACAGGACAAAGATAAGATGCCGGAGATGACGAACACCAGATGTAGCCTCGATAATCCTGGATTGAAAGCCGCGGAACAACACCTGGTAAGATCTTTCAGACAGGTACGAAAAAATCCAGTAAAGCTGGAAACCCCAGGTCTTGTAATTTTAGCAAAATGACCGAGTGCGACAACTTGTCAAATGTCTTACTGAAATCTGTATAGTCTGTAAGTTATTATTAAAACCAGTTATTGTACTCGAAGTAAATTCTAGTAGGTTAGTGGTAGTAGATCTACCCGACACAAAACCATGTTGATTAACGTAGAGAATATTTTTGCAATGCGGGGATAACTGAGAATGGACTATAGATTTAAACAGTTTAGGTATACAGTACATCCTTGCAATTGGTCCGCAATTAGAGATCTCGTTCCTATTGCCCTTCTTGTGGATGGGTATAACGAAGGAGTTCTTCCAAAGCTTAGGGAAACATCCGCTATTAAGGGACTTCTCGAAAAGAATGCGCAAAGGTACAGACAATGCCCTATAACAGGATTTAACCACTGCCCCTCTAAAGTCATAGATGCAGGGTAATCGTCTATCTTCCTCATAATGTTGACGAATTCATAAAACATACGTGGATAACAAAATAACTTCTCTAATATCACTAATGTACTTTTCGTAAAGAATGGATGAGCGAACTTTAAACTCTTCATGACACGCAACAAAGTTTTGATGGTCCAAAGGGTCGCTAGTCCTAAGGAAAGTCTTACAAAGCCTATTTTTAGTGTTCCTCAAAGACCTCAACTCTCTATTGAACCATGGAGGCGAGGCAGACGGCGATCAGGAGCGTTCAAAAGGGACAAATGAGGTAAAAACTTCAAAGACCTTGGTGTAGAACAAGCTGACAGCCGTATCACCGTCAACATCACCAAGCAAGGCCTGCAAATCTATAGAGGCGAGCCCATTCGCCAGGTCAGCAAGATTCGCCTTTCTGAAGTTAAAAGAGAAGTTCATTTCTCTATTAAAACATAGATTTTCTGACTCATAGCAGACGAAAGCGAGAAAAGAAGGGTGATAGGAGTAAACAGTAGGCTATACAATTTAGCTAGATTCAACCGTTATGTTACTTGGGTCTGAAAAGAAAACAAGATCCAACTGCCTGCCCAGAGCGTTCACGATATCATTCACTTGGAATAGGCCCAAGGAAGCAGCTGAATCAAGAAATTGAGACCCCTTGGCTGAAAGGCTGCTACTGGGGAAACAGCTATCGTCATCATCATTGAATACCCACTGAACGTGAGTTTATCATATTGCGGATATGATTAAGAATAAGTAATACAATGTCAAAGGGACTCTGACCATAGTCGTCATTGTTGAGAGATTTAGGAGGAATATAGCAACAAAACGAATATGTTTTGTCTAGAAAAAGAAATCTTAAGAGCGACAAGCTCTACGTTATGTGTAGACTGAAAAGAGGGAAATAAGAGCGTGCAGTTTAAGTGGGTTCTGCACACCACCAGCACACCACCACCCTGTGTATCGGAGTCGGCATATCTATCCCTACAAAAGATTTGATAGGACTGGTCAAAAACTTCAGCATCATAAAATCCACTATGAAGCCAGGTTTCAGTCCGAGCGACAACGTCAAAACAACTCAAAGTTGAGGATTGCAAAATCAATCCTGTTTTAGTTCTTAATCCCCTTACATTTTGGTAGTAAAGGGAAAGCGTACCTAGTTTTTTGAACATGGCTCGGCCGGACCCACAATCCCACCCCACTTATATATATACTCTAATTATTTTAACACCCTTAGGAAGTAAACAGATTTAAAACTGCTAGAAGACCATTTTTAAGTAGGAAATAGAGCGTTGGAATTAGGACAGCTTAAACTAAAAAAATTCCTGTTCTCCCAAAAGAATTAGTGCAATGTAATCTGAACTATAGTTCCGCCTCTAAGTAGTGTATATTCCGATGGTTTTGGGCATAGTCGAAACCTCTGAAACTACTAGCCATGTACTGGCCTAAGCACTAACTTATGAACTGCTCATAAAAACAGGTTCAATGTTTTTGCTCTTCTTCTTGTGCATGACTCGTAATTTAGGTTTTGGCATAGTGCATACTTGTTATTTTAATAGTAGTAATGTGATGTTATTTAATCTTTAATCCTGGACGTAAAATACTTATCGCAAATGAGATACAACGTACTTCCATTAATTTTGTTTGTTGTGTATCTCATGGGTAAAACTGAATTTACAGTGCAATGGAAAATGCTTTCCAGAAGAGAGGCGGCTATATAAAATTGGCCCTGTTTAACTTAATTGAGTAATATGCTTAGTCCATATTTATGTGTCAATAGAGATAAATAACTCAGAGAGAGCATTCCATGGGGCAAAAAAGTAGTCATTTTTATTCTTGCCCAATTCTCTCTCTTTAGCCTTCAAAGTTTCCATTTAACACAATGTGTAAAAAATAGGTGATGCTATAGAAAATCCAATTATCACTTGCATCCTCAAGTTCGCGCGGAAATTAAAATTAAAATTCTGTAATCATTGTGCCTTTGTATTGTAATTATGACCAGATGACAAAGCCGGTTTGATGACAGTCACAACTCGTTTCCCTTTTGCCTAAAATCCGGTTTGTCTATTGGTCATGACAACAAAGTGTACGAAGGCCCATTTACACAAGAACTACGAACCTGTTTAAAAGAAAGATGGAAACAATGCCCCGTCAAATTGGCGGGTTTCGTAGTTCTAGTGTGAAAATGTAAAAACTATAGGTTTCTTAAAGTACTACTTGTTGCCCGCGATTTCGTCTACGTGCATTCGAAATATGTTTGCAAATGTTGAACATGAACAATATAATTTAAAATTTACATTCTGCAATCCTCATAATCCGTCTAGAGTATCTCTTTTTAAACGACGTTACGAACTTTTCATTTCAGTACCAGAATAGGCCGTCTGCTGGGTGAGATTTCGGGCTACGTAAAACTATCCACGAGAGGCGGACCCCTCCCTCAAGTCGATTCCGTTCAACCTTTCGTCTCTGTGAGATATGTATATAGTAATCGCCCTGTGCTCTCCTAAACTCAACAGAAAAGTTAAATGGTAACAATGGTACACATGGTAAAAATACTGATTGAGAATATCAGATTCCTCAGTGACATCACTAAATCACTCACTCTCAGGATAACTTTATTGATTGGGAGATTCGATTTCTTGAAAATGCTATCCAGTAGAATTAATAATAGACAGCGTCATCTGTGCATACCATTAAGTCTGTCGATTTGTATACTGTTTCTGTACCTTGAAACGACTTCAATAACATATAATAGCGCTAGGCTTAGTTATTTTTATCATACTCGCATAACCATTTCAAAGGCTTATCCTGGATTATCATGTATGAGGACAATGTCAGGAATGTATTGCAATCAAGTCTTCAACGGTTGCCACTACTGCTGGCTTCTGGTTCTGTTGGGTTAATAAACTTCCCATCCAGTTCAGGATATTCAGCATCTCTTTTAAACATTAGACTTGAAAATTAACTAGCGCAAAAATATACTTACCTCCTTTCATCCCTCTATGGGTGAACATTGCAAAAACTCTATGTGGATGCCTGCGTTTCATAAAAAATATATCCCTCAAAATTCATGTTCCACATATTGATAGTATGGATCGAATGATGTAATCTGCAGAGATATTTCCGACTCCTGGAATTTTTTCAAACCCTTCCTTAGTGGATGTTTGCATTATAAACGGAACCCATTCTCCAAATCTCAGTTTTCTCAAACCGATTGCTGAGGTTGCCTTGTATTATAATGCAGATTACTACAGAGCTCAATCAATCAATCAGCAGCAGAAAATGGAAGTAAACCATAGACATAATTATCGTTTTCAATTTCTCCGGAGCACGTGAATCTATCAAGATAAAGCAAAATGCAGTTTGCTGTGCTGCGTGAATCCTATAATCCTACAACAGTTGCATCCTTATGAGTTTAACCGTTTTCGAGTTTATCCCGGGCAAACAGACAGACCGCTGTTTATGTCTAGCTATCCTTTATAGTAGGGACTAGACTAGATATAGGCTCTTATTACGAAATAGCTGACGGACATTTCAATCTTATTCGCTTATATGAATGTATAGATTTTTCTGCAAAATTCAAATTGAAAAGTTGTCAAGTTTTTTTAGAATAGGCTCATGGTGATATGAATGCTAGGTTTACAGTCAGAAAAATATTGTGAAGTCAATCTTGTTACCTTGAAATCTTTTGTTAGTTCACATACTTCCTAGTGATCAGCGGAGAGTTGTAATAAAAAATTAATTTGTATTAACAATAAGCAAGTTAGTAAAAGTATGTTCTAAAGACAATAACCTAATTAAAGTATCGATTTGAATCGATCTAATGCTTACCTGGAGGAACGGTATTTGTTAAAACAAAAAAAAAGGAAAAAGAAAATAAAGAATTTCGCTTCATTGTCTGTTTAGATAACTGAATCTTGCACTCGGTTTCTCCTTCAATCTTAACGCCAGTAATAATTATCCAACACGTGCACATAAAATAGCAACATTTTGGCACAGCCGTTACGGTTGAGGAAACTAGGTAAATTAAAACACCGTAAACGTTTTTAAAAATCTTAATCCTACTCGAACTTCAGAGATGAAACCGGTACCCACAAGTTGTGTTTGAGACTGGTCATTTCCACCGCTTGGGATTTTTCAACTTTAGCTGCCTCTGTTCCAGGTGAGTAGGTGACAACCTCCTTTGATACCACAATAAGGCACCAACGAGCGACTTATGCGGGCTTCATCCCTGCCAACCACTACGAATAAAGCCACAGCCGTCTTATTAAAAGACTTCGCTGAAAACTCCGTATCAATAAAGCAATCATCGTCAACAGCCGCCGCCAACCCATCACTCAGTTGGAAGCAGTCACATTGAAGGAGATTTACTATTCCCAAAGGGGCGTCTGCAAAGTGGTATGGTTCTCTTGAGCTCAACATAGCTAAGTCTACTTATCTATACAAATAAATAAAATTGAAAGGTGTCTGTGATTTCGAAACAACTGCCTTTTTTTAAGCTCATATGATTTGCATGTTATCAAAAGCCAGACATCTGTTTTTAAAATTTTTGACTGTCTATCTATTTGTCCGAGCTAATCTTCGAAACAACTGAACCGATTTTAACAACACTCACAGGTAGGTAGAGGACTTTGCAAGGAGTAATCTAGGCTACTTTTTATCACTTAGATATTTAGGGTTCCTGCGTAAAAATTGAAAAACTGTTGAAATTAGGGGCAGAATTTTAACCGACAGTTCAATAATAACCTGCACATAAATCATAAATAATAATATATTATAATCAGTAATATAATAAGAATGCAGTGCCTGTAGGATAAGCCTATGAAATGGTTTTACGAGCATGCTCAAAAAGACCAGGCTACCGCTATTAATGATATCCAATTGAAGTCGTTTGAAGGTACAGAAATGGTATACAAATCGATAGACTTAGTGGTATGCACAGATGACGCTGTCTACTATTAATTCTACTGGATAGCATTTTCAAGCCATCGGATCTCCCAATCCATAAAATTATCCTGAGAGTGAGTGGTTCAGTGACGTCACTGAGGCATCTTCAGGCACCGAATCTTTGTAATTATATTACGCTGAAATTGAGGGCTCTGAATCGCAGTGGTATCGGCACCACAATTTTTACCGGATATTCTCGAAAGGAGTCAGTATTTTGACATGTATACCCTTGATACCATTTGATTTCCCTGTTGAGTTTAGGAGAGTGCAGGATTATACTATATACATGTCTCATAGTCAGGCGTTAAGTTTGGACGGGATCTACTTGACGGAGAACTCCTTTTCACGTGGATAGTTTTACGTAGATCGAAACCTCACCCATTAGCCTGCTTACCTTAGTACAGGAATGGAAAGTTCGTAATGTCGTTTAGAAAGAGATACTTTAGAGGAATTATGAGGTTTGCAGAGTGTAAACCTTTAAATATATTATTTGTGTCAGACATTTCTAAACTTATTTCGGATCCACGCAGACGAAGTCGCGGACAACAACTAGTATTTCAATAAAATAAATAAGAGGCTCACCCAACAGCGCGGAGAAAGACTCTCTAAAATAAATTTAAAGATGAGCTCGTGTAGTTTGCAGGATCCCCACGCTCACTCGACCCTAACTTAAACAAAGATTCAAATTTAGATTTAAAAGGAAGTGCTAGTGTAAGAAGTGGTGTTAGTTTTAGTCTGAACAATAAATCCGACTTAGCCGACGGACTTCCGGGAGAACTATTGTTCGATTGGCTAAAAGTATCCTTCAGGGACTCCAACCTTGGAGGAAGCCTGTATACCCGAATCGATATTTTCAGCAGCGACTAGCGCCAAGGGTGGAAAAAAGCACTCTGAACGTCGTACAAGTATTGAAGACATGGTGGTGAATATCACATGTAGTTTCTGTCATTGTGTTAGGCATGTGTTGTGAAATTTATATCTTTTACGAGTATTTTAAGGGAAAACAATGAAAAAGCAAGTTAAGATCAACGACACACCAACAGCCAATCATCTGTACACATGGAGCCTCGCATATCGCAACAGTCGCAGAGGGCCATAGGAAACTTATGCAATAAACAAGTTTCGATTTAACAGAAGAATTTCGCAACTAGCCGGAACATTTGAACCAATCCTTAAACCCTCTCACAAAGATTCAGTTTATTATAAACGACTTCATGTAAAGAAACAAAATTAATAATAACAAAAATTCACCTCACTATAAAAGCTTGTTTTCATTTCTTTTTACCTTTTCCTTGCATTAACTGCGGAGACAGTCGCAAATCGCCGATCATAATCATTGCCACCTGTGTGATTTAGCTTTTTTTAGCCGCCAGGTTCTTAAGTTCGCACAAGTTTTATGCAGATAAGTTTATTCTTTTTCTCACATACTTAGTCATGCAATCGTAAATCAAGCAATATAATCAATATGGGCGATAACCCAGCGGCCGTTTACATGGCCAGGACAGAAGGTATTGCGCTTATTTTTATTATTAGCAACACCCCATGGGGGGTGCGGATGCGGCATTCTTTGTAAGCTAACCGCGCTAATTTGTTTACACCCAATAATTAATTATTTATCCATGAACCTAGTTAATAACAGCCCATAAATGTCACCTGGAACTCGTAAATCAGTTAACTGAGCTATTAGTGTCACTGTTGACCTACTACTATCATAGACGCAATTAATTTTACTATTGTGGATTACATCAATATGGTGCGATTCGAAGATAATCAGGTTGTCTTGTGCAATAATATCTATTGCGCCTATTTGAAAGGGAAGTGCTTCGACCCAGGATCTGGCATGAGATTTTGATATATGAGATATGTCTTGTGACTCACAAACATACACGGTACTCTATCAAAGCAACGCGACCAAAGCTTAAAATTTACTAACGAAAAAACCCCCTTCGCTTTGGAAATTTTAAAACCTGTTTCGGTTTGTAGACACAAACGATTACAAACAGACCACCCACCTTTAGTAATCATACGCGTCAGGAAAACCGACCGGTGCTTTAATGAGCTACCGGTAACTTACAACAATAAAAGTCATGACTCCTATGACACACCTGCAAGAATATTTCATCCTCTTCTACCCTTTCTTCGGTGTTTTCCCTTCATAAATTGTGGTAGTCACCATTTGGAAGCTCCTAGGCATCTTCGACCGCAAAAAGTTAGTCCATGGCAATAAGAAGATCCCCATGATGTTATTAAATGAGGCATTTATGCTCCTGCGAGTATTGATGATCTAAGAAGACAAATTATGTATCTTGTGGAAGGGAAAGCCATTGAGAATGTCTTGGGCAAAGCTTTCAGTGGTCACAATGTATATAATCAAAATATCAGCGTACTCAATCTCTTTTCCAAACACCACTTCAATCAAATTTCCAGCTATATTCAAAACGCTTGTTATTTGTAACGGAATTTGATAGTATTAGTATAGATAGTATTAGTTTAATTTGTGCCTGGCGTTTTATTCAACGAATAAAATACGTAGTCAATATAATACTTAGCATGAAGATTATTAAAACAATTCATGAAAAAAGTTGGTGGCTCCTAGCGGCTGTCTGCAATACTGTTACCTCTACATGCTGGATACCGCCGGCAAACTCCTGGAGCGACTGCTGAAACCTCGCCTCCAGGCGGCAGTTCAAGCCGTGGGAGACCTTCCGAGAGGCAGTATGGTTTTCGGAAAGGGAGGTCCACAGTGGACGCTATCCGGGAGGTAGTGGGGAGGCCAGAGGCACAGAGCGAGGAAATCACTCTTCCCGCCCTATGTGTCTGCTGGTCACACTGGACGTAAGGAACGCGTTCAACTCGGTCAGATGTGCTGACGTGTTGGATGCATTGGAGCGAGACTTCAGGGTACCAGAGTACCTCCTTCAAATAATGGGGGATTACCTGAAGGATCGTTCCATTACCTTCGGCGCCGACGATGGCCCGAAAACGAGGGTGCTCTCGGCAGGGCGGCCCAGGGCTCCATATTAGGTCCCGATATATGGAACTACACATATGACGGGATCCTGCTTATGGAAATGCCGGAGGGGTCTTTCCTGGTTGGATACGCCGACGACATTGCGGCGGTAATTATCGCCAAAGATGTTGAGATGGCCCAGCAGGGGCCCAACCGGGTAATGCGTCGGCTCCTGGATGCGCAACCACGGGCTAGAGCTAGTTCTGGCAAAAACCGAGATCGTGCTACTCACGAAAAAGCGCATCCCGCTCATGCGGGAGATGCGTGTGGGGGACGAGGTTGTCCGGACCAAGGCGGCCGTGAAATACCTGGGGGTGAACCTGAACTGCAGTCTCACCTTTTGGGAGGAGATCAGGGGGAGGGCAGACAAGGCGGCCACGGTAGTGGCGGCGCTGAGCAGAGTCATGGCCAACACAGCTGGCCTAAGGCCCTGCAAAAGGCGGCTGTTGCACCGTACCGCCGAGTCTGTCATGTTGTACGGCGCCGAGGTCTGGGCCGATGCACTGCGATATGAAAAGTACCGCTGCACTCCGCATCGCGTCCTCGTACCGCACGGTCTCGGAGCCGGCGGCGCTGGTGGTCGCGGGGGTCATTCCTATTGACCTTCAAGCCGGGGGTAGTCGAAGTAACAAATAGAGCGGGGCCGGCGCGTGGTCCCACACACACTTGTGTTGAACCATGTGACGATCAAACTACTCCAACTGCGGTAAAGAATCCAATCTGGATCTGTTGAGGTATGGACCAGACTGACTCGCCCACGGTGAGAAAAAACTGCAGAAACGATGATATCGGAACTATGTCTCCCTTTCAGATTTATTATCTGGGTATTCTAGAGCTCTCTGGTCAGTGCTTGCATATTTTTTTCAATTTCTCTTTCAACTTATCGTGAACAAGTGGCGATGATTTTAAACGATCGGTAAGTTTCAATTTCACTTTTGTTGTTAATACTGTTTTATTTTCAGGTTTCAACACACTTCTCTTCTTTTTTATTTTGAAATTAGCTGTATTATTTAAAAAAAAACAACACATGCGTGTCTGTATGTGCCACACACTTCACTCTACTCTCGATTTCAGTCGTTTGAGTCTGTTTAATATTTTTAAGTATAGTACTCGTAAGAATTCTTGTATTTAGAAATAAATTCGTGTCATTGAGCGCAAGTGTTTTATTTTGTCGTTATCATCCCAATAAAATCCAAGCAAGGCACTTGGGAGATAGATGATTGAAACAACGGTCACCTACGTGCGGCTCTACAGATCCTTCTTTTAAATTTATTCACAAAAAAGAGTGAGGCTATTTGAATTTTCTGCAGTGTATGTGTTTTACAATTTATTGCCTTTGTTTTCTTAATTCTTTAGATTATCGCTAAACATTAGATTGAAAACAAAAGAGGTCATTGATTTCAGAAACCATAAATAAATTTGTTGGTATTAAGTATTAATTGACTCTTTTATTTATTCAAATGTGATATAGGAATGCGACTTAGGGCAAAAAAGCATTCTACATGCTATAAAAATGCGCCCAAGACCGACTGGCAGCTTCATAAGGAAGCCTTTAGAATCAGCTTTAGAAGAAGAATCTACTGATGAAGCTTCTAAGCCACTTTGTGAGACTCTTGTTGACTTGCAATTGCAAAAGGATGAAAGAGAGAATATATCAGAAGAAGGTAAAAGTTATTTACTCTTTGGAATTAAAAATATAAAAAATAGTTTGCAGATCGGGAGAAAATTAAAGCGCATTTTTTTGTCCATTGCTCGCAATGTGCGAAATTGTGTACTGGAAAATTAAGAGTTAGATGTTCCTTATGTAAAGGAGGGGCTTTTACGGTTCACCGTGATCCAGAATGTTGGGACGACGTTTTAAAGCCAAGACGAATCAAAGGTCATTGTGAAAGTACTGCAATTGCTTGTGTTGTAAGCAGTAATATTTTAAATATTTTAACTAAATTTAAATAAAAGAAAAAATAGGATAATAAAGAAGGCGAACTTCCATTTGCTGAATTCTATTTTAAATGCGCCGAGCATCCATCTGGCGGAGAAAAAGATTTTGCAGCCCCATTAAATTTGATAAAGCGAAATATAAAACGCGTGCCGTGTTTGGCTTGCACGGATGTTAGGTAACAAATAAATATTATAAGGCTAAATTAAATTATGACATTTAATAGTGATATTGTACTAATTTTTCCCTGCGTCGCCAAGCACGTAACTTGCATCGATTGTTTTCGTGAATATTGTTCCTCACGTTTAATGGAAAGGCAATTTATATCTCACCCGGAATTCGGATACACCTTGGCATGCCCAGCTGGCTGCGAAAATTCATTTGTTGAAGAAATTCATCACTTTAAACTTCTAACTAAAGAGCAATACGAAAGATATCAACAATTTGCAACAGAAGAATTTGTACTGCAGGCTGGCGGTATATTATGTCCTCAACCAGGTTGTGGAATGGGATTATTGGTTGATCCAGACTGTAAGAGGGTGACTTGCCAGAACGGCTGTGGAGTAAGGCAATAACATATATTTGGCAATATTTGTAATTATATATTTTTAGTATGTCTTTTGTCGCAATTGTCGACAAGGATACCACATAGGAGAATGTCTTACAGACAATACGGAAGCAAGCAATTCTACATTATGCGAATATATCGTCGATCCTACGGTTAGTTATAGCACCACATTAGATTTTAATTTAAAACTTGTCTCGTAATTAGCGAGCTGCTGAAGCACGCTGGGAAGAAGCCAGCAGCGTTACAATCAAAGTGCTAACAAAACCTTGCCCTAAGTGCCGCACACCAACCGAGAGAGATGGTAAATATCATCAAATAATTTCTTGTACTTATTGAATATAAGCAGTGTCCAAGGAACAATAATTTTATATATACATATTTATTTTTACAAAACAAAGACAAAAAGAAATATCATATAACTAATAATACTTATTTCCACAGTTTCTTCTTTAATTCCATTGAATTCTTTATGCACCTATTATCTAGACTACACAATGAGCGTGAAATTATTTTAGAGACAAATTTATTTTTCAAATAATTTTCCAATACAAAAATAATTTTGTATATCGTGGACATCATCCCAAAAGGAGATACACTCATGCACTATGGGGCGAACATTAGCATTTCTCGACTAAAAATATAATTTTTGTTCAGATTGTGTTTAAAGGGTAACAATTCATTATTCGATGAATAACCATTAAAATCACAATCTTTTTCTTTAAAATAAGTAATTATTATATCATGTGCACCAGGTATTTAAAATATTATTACACCTAAATGTAACTCTTTACAAGGCAATTGAAAAAGCAACTAAAGTTAAAACATTTAAATCATTTTCGTTAATCTTTATGGAAGAAGTTTTATATCGATAAAAATTAGTCTAAATAAGTAAAATTTTATCAACTGTTTCCGAGTCCAACAAGTCCCTATTTCAAAATTAGTTTTATTTTTGAATTCATCTTGGGAGTCAGAAGGAGATGTTACAGACGACGTTGAGGGCTGCGGCTCAATGTTGGGACTTTCTAATTAAATTCAATATTTCAAGAGGAAGAATTTTTTCTTTCTGTGGATTTTTTAAGGAAATAGAAATAGCGGATTTGATGTGTTCGTTACTTTATTGAAAATATCTGAAAGATTTGCCATTTTACTAGTTTTCCTCTTCATGCTTCACTTTTACGTTTGTATCCGTTCCTTAGTTCTTATTTCCATGCTGGAAGTATTACGCATTCCCTAGTAGGTCACTGGGGTAAATTAACACATCATTCTGGATAAATGAATAGGTCTGTTCCCAGACTCTGCAGAAAGTCGTTACCGAACTGATTTGATGTTTGATTCTTCCAGACGCAGAAAAATCCAGGATTTCGCAGTAGCTTTGAACAACTGGACTTTCCTTATTGGCAGATGGCAAATGTCATTTGTGGGTTTGAAAACGCAAGATAAATGACATATCTTCTTATTTTTCAAGAATTTTCATCGCTCATCGCTTTGATTGGTAAATTGTTGATACACCAATTTCACCAATTGTTTATATTTTGTGTGTTCCAGTTTTAGTAGAAAAAATATCTATATATAACATTTCGACCCTTATTAAAATACATTTTTTTAAAACGCTATAATTTCGATGATTTCGCGTATTCAAAAAACTATATTTGATTTTATATTTTATATAATTTAGATTATAGTAGTTACACAAATATGCAAAAATTTACCTGTATTGAATTAACAATGTTAAGAGCTCATTAAGAATCCTTTTAGATAGAACATAAAGTGACCGCTTTTTGACGAAAAAACTCCAATTCATCTAACTTCTAAGCAAAAGATTTGCTTATAATTCATGTATTGTTCAAGGAAACATCGATAATCCGAAAAATAATAGACATATTCCATTTCCTTCCTATCTGTGTGTTCTAGTTATTGGTTGTCCAAATGGGTTTGATAATGATATAACTGCTGTTTTCCATCCATATAACACCTTCTAAATTACTATTCTTATCAACTGTACTCGCAAATGTGCTTCTGCCCTTTATTTTCATATCTTAATTGAAAATAATAGGACATTTTTCACATATATCTTTACTTACAGTCGCTGTACCTCCTTTGTTTCCTCCTATGTAATTCTGTAATGAGTTGTGCACTAAAAAAAAAAAATTATAAAAGAAGGACAAATTATATTCTGGGAATGATTTTTGCAGAAGGAAAAATGTAAAGACAACAGAATCACCGGGCCCAAAATTCAATGGACCTGCATGTTGCCCCATACAGACAACTCCATCGGTGTCATAATGCCGAGCAGTTGTACCACAATGTTCTGCTACGTTGTCTTGGTATAATATTTTATTTCTGAAAGTTAATGATACCTCTTCAAGTATTGTTGGTAGGGTTCTCACCTGAAATCCTTCCCATTGCTATGTTTAAAATATCGGATTTCAATCCGATATCAAAAATTAAATTAAAA
>QYTT01090444.1:19574-38717 GCA_006980735.1 Dasypogon diadema
CGGAACCTCCACGATTAATGACTGATCTACCAGACTTACAGATTTATCGAATGACAAAGGTAACGTTTGGGGTAACTTGTAGCCCCTTTCTACTAGCCGCAATGATTAAACTACATTTGCACAATGTCACCGCTTCCCGGTGACCTGTTTCAAAATGCGAGCTTAGCTTCCTTCTACATGGATATCTAGAGACCAGTCTAGAAAGTGAAACTGCTGCGTTCAAATTTTTAAAGAAGCTAATATCATTATGAACCTGGCATTTATGAAACTACGAAAGTGGGACAGTCACTGCTTCGAAAGGTCTTAGGAGTAAAGTGGTTCCCCTCTACCGACGAGTTAATGGCTGACATCGAATATGGAAATAATGCAAAGGATAGTAGATCTTCGCCTGCCTTAGTCATCTACTCTCAAGAAACTTGTTAAAGGTAATTGCCCGCATTTTTGATACCTTAGGTCTTCTAGGACCAGGACGCCTGGAGCTTGGTTGGGATGACATGCTTACTGGAGACTTACTTAAGGAATGGAATAGTTATATTAATGACATAAATAAAGGCTGTCAGGTATCAATTCCCAGGTGGGTCTGTACAACTGCGAAATGGCAAGTAAGTACTCAAGAAATTCACATTTTTGGAGACGGTAGTTTGAAAACTTATGGTGCAGTCGCCCAGGTAAGAGTAATAGACCTTACCGGACAGATATTCAGGAACTTTCTCTGTGCCAAGTCTCAAGTTGCACCCTTGAGAGAGAATGAGGCTGACGACTTAAGCCTACCGAAATTAGAGATTACTGTTCCGTTAATTGTAGCCAGATTATACCCTTTTCAGGAAAATCCTTACAGTTTCCCTTCGATCGATATTATTTGTGGTCGGATTCACAAGTTGTGCTACATTGGTTACGTGGCGAAGCTAAAAAGTGGAAACCGTATGTGTCCAATGTGCCCTCATCATTTAAGAGGTAAAATCTATGGTGCGGATTCAGTTCAGGATACCTGCTTTGAAAGTAAAAATCTCTGTTTCCTCTAAATCTAAATTTATTGCTTCGATGCCAGAAACATATCGGTTGTTGGCTGTCGCTTTGCAGCCTTTTAGCAACTGTAATACTCTTCACCCGAAAAGATGTAAAGATTCTCCAGGAATTTGTCTACAATTCCTGAGGTCACTTAATTGTGCCTGAGAAGGCTTTGTCTTTACTAACTTGGTTAGTAAAATATTTTTTAAGTTCCCTAGTGTTTTATACTCGACACCATCTAGGGTAAGTGCCGCTCTTCCCCTAAATTTTGTGGGAATAAGTTGCAAGAAATTTTTTTTCCTCCTCTTTACTTAAGCACTCATTTATGTGCTCGCAACACTTTATAAACACATTCACCTCGTTCCCTAAATTTGGTCCCACTTCAGCCTCAAGCAATGGCAAATTATTTATGACTAACTGGTTAACTAGTGTCATGCTACCACTATCCATTAGTTTGTTATTCACTCTAACTACCTTATCAACGAACTTATTTAAGGTTGGTTTAAAAAAAAAACTTTTTGCTCACCCTTATCACGAGTTCCTATGGAATCTGCTGAATGCGACCGCCGTCTGGTGATTATTCTTCCAGACCTTAACTGTAACTGATGTGATGGGTTGATTTCCTTCCGCCTGAGTTGTCCTGTTGATTCCTTCGGTGGTAACTCATCCTGGCTCCTTCCTTTGACTCGCTTGAAGTTGTGGTGTCGCTATTACTCCAACTAGGGTCTGAGTTATCCAAGGAGAAACTATCTATTCTCCTCTCAAACCGACTTGTATGATCACTTCTTGCCAAAGGTGTCGAACACACTTTTTTGCTTAGCATCAGCTCATCCTTTTTATATAGTTTTCCTATTTACTTGAAGATTTTCTCCTTCTTTTTTTAGTTCATACAGTCTCTTTCATTTTTAACTTTTATAATTGCGCACAAATAGCGCTTAGATATTTGCACATTTCCGGCTGTGCCAAAATGTTAATTACTGACGCGGGCGTCACGGTTTCTCATGACGCGGGAGCACTATTAAAATTTCAAATTCTAATTCCCCCAGATCGCTTACGTCGCAGATGCCCTGATTTCGACATTTGCTACCAAGCTTAATCGAAGAGCCCCATGCACTCGCTTACTCTACAGTTCACCGTTGGGAAATCGGGAACTTTTATTCTGCAGAGTGGCATAGTGCAGGCATCGACCTAGAAAGCTCTGCCTGTTAAGTTATTTGGCAACTTCCCATTCTGAGTGTAATTGGGTTTGACCCCAATCGAAGTTCTAGGGGCATTGCACTTTGAATGAATGTTGTGAGAAGTCCAGCAAAGATATTAATCTAGACGTCACAACATATCTTTATACAGTCATTAAAATGAATCCGTAACGAGGGGATGTGAAGAGGGGGGATGGGACGAGAAGATAGGAGGTTGGGTGAATGAGAAGTTGGGAAGATGGAAGAATAGGAAGATGCGGGTGGGAAGACATTGGTCTTAGAGATGCATACAAGCAGTTAAAAAACGAAGTTACGTGGGAAATAAGAAAAGCAAAAAGGAATTATATAACGAACGAACTAAATAAAGCAGGAAATGACTTCAAAAAAATGTGGAGAACGATTAACGAAACATTATTAAATACTAACGTCGCCAAAAATAAGACGTCATAGAGAAGTTGAACGTCAATAATGAAACCATCACGGGAAGTGATGAAATAGTGAACCAGCTAAACAGGCACTTTATAAATATTGGACCACTGCTGGTAGACAAACTAAAGGAAAATAGGGGCACACTCAGCGAGACCACGAAAAATGAAATAAGAAGAAATTCAATTTTCATTCAACCAGTTAGCAACACAGAAGTTACAGAAGTCATATCTCCGTTAAAGCCGGATTCCGCACCGGGACCGGACAGAATTAAGGCGAAAGATCTGCTTCTCATCAGTGATATAATTAACGAGCCCCTAACTGACATAATGAGTAAGCGCATAGAGGAAGGGGAATTCCCTGATTGCCTGAAGGAAACATGCTTCACACCTATATTTAAAGAAGGCGACAGATGCAACCCGAGTAACTACAGACTAATTGCCCTCTTGAGTGGATTCAACAAAATATATGAGAGGTGCCTTTGTAATAGGCTAGAAAACTTTATAATCAAAAATGGAGGTTTTGATAAGAAACAGTATGGCTTTCAAAAGAAAAGCAGCACTACGGCTGTTATTACGGATGTCATGGAAAATAAACAATAGAGACCTTGATGCAGGCAAATATGTTGTAGGAGTTTTCGTTCATTTAAAGAAGGCGTTTGATACAGTAGATCACAATGTACTGGTAAATATATTGGATGAGCTGGGAGTACGAGGTAAAGCAAACGAAATAATTAGGGTCTTTCTTCATGAAAGACCGCGCTACACTAAATTAGGTAATATTAAAAGTAAGAAGGAGGTGATGAAAACGGGTGTTCCGCAGGGATCAATACTGGCCCCCCTCTTGTACTCAATATATATCCAAAACCTCACCCAGGCCAACCTCATCGCGGACTACTACATATATGCGGACCATACTCTATTATTGTACTCAGGGCAATCTGCCAGAGAAATTGAGGATAAAATAAATGAAGACATGACGCGATACTCTAAATGGCTTGAAGGTAACAAACTTACAATAAACACGACGAAAACAAATTACATGATCTTCCATCAGAAAAATAAGCAGCCGATGGACATTTCAATCAAAATAGAGGGAGATACTCTAAAAAGAGTCGATTCAGTAAAATATTTAGGAGTAATTATAGATGATAAAATGAGTTGGAATCAGCATATTAACTACATAAGGAAAAAGTTGCGCCGTTAGTGGGTATCATGCGGAGAAGAAATTACTTCAATGATCAAATGAAAATACTGATATGCAATGCATTCATTCTACCAATAATTTTATACAACATAGTGAACTGGTCACAATGTAGTGGCTCGATGCAACTTTGTGTACAAAGAATTATGAATAGAGCAATAAAATCAATATTTAACTTGGACAGATTCACACCGACACGTATGCTATACGGTTCGACCAACTTCCTGAGTTTGAAAGAATTGATTTTTGTGGAAAAAGCTAAAATTATATGCAAAATAAAGAATAAAATTATTAAAATAAGTATAGTACTATCAGAAAATACAGAAACACACAACTATAATACAAGAAACAGGCTACATTTACGACTATCATATTCAAGGACTAGAAAGAAGCTTAAAAGTCTAAAAGATACAGCGGTTCCCATATTCAATACATTACCAGAAGAGATAAGAAATGTGAAGGACTTCAACAAGTATAAAAAACTAGTCAAATCGTATGCTCTTGAAAACATTGAGATGGTATGAAACTACAACCTACAGTTTTGACAGTTTAATCGTATTATTTAATGGATATAACAGGAAAAAGATTAAAATATAGCTAAAATTGTGACATGCTCTTCATTTATAACAGCCCTCGGCTGTCTGTGAAGATGCCCAAAATCAATTGGAACTCAGGATGAGACAGAATAGAGAGACGGTGAGAGTGGATGGAGAGGAGGTAAAGAAAAAAAAAGACGGAAAGATGATAAGGTGGGATGTTGGTGTATTCGGTTATTACCCCCAGGAAGGATCTACTATACAAGTAAAATCACGGATATCCGCGCAACGCCGAGTATGGGCAAGCTACTTAATAATAAACTGAAACCCGTTCCTTATAATCGAATGCAATTATGTATTCTAGTTATTCTGTAAAAAATATTATAATAAAATTCAAAAAATTTAATACAATTCGGTTTTATTCCATTTCCAATGCCGTGTGAGCCTCTGTGTTAACTCTCCACTTTTTTTGAAGGTTCCTTAGATGATCAAACGCACGCTGTGAAATGTTTAAACTTGGAATAATTTCCAGAAGACCTTCTTCGCCAACAAAACTTAGTCCACAAATACCAAAGTATGTATGAAAGGGGTCTGTACTAGAACCGGGCCACTTAGAAAAGCCACCAACAACACTATCCTGGGTAGAAAGAATGTATTCTCTATTTTCATTAAAATCTATGAAATCAAAGGCATCTAATATCTTTAACGAAGCACCAATCCAAAATGAATAACACGTATCAACTGGTTTATTCGGACGGCCTTGGAATCCATCGACTTGACGAAACAGCAACCATCGCCTTACACCTTCTAATATTTCAGAACTTAGCAAATGAAGTTGATCACTCAGATATAATGCAGCTATTGCGCAAAAAGTTGTACCACCATGCGATTCATTCTCAAAATGCTGGCTCACTCCGTAATCGTAGCGAATACTACTAATAATATAGCTGGCCATTTTCTGCTTGTTGATATAAGACCAATCGTCCAGCATCGCACAAATAGCTGCAGCGCAGTAAACAAATCGCATATCGTGTTCATTACCGTCAACAGATGCACTGAAACTTCCGTCCTCTCTCTGTACAGAAGCCACACCCTCCAATACAGCTTGGCGATTCAGTCGACTTAAATCATCTCCAAGCGTTACTAGTGTCGCAATTCCAGTATAAGTCATTGCAAGATGACCCCATTTATAACTCCTAATTGATTCGGTTTCTTGTTCTGTTTTTACAATCACGGTACTAGATCCTTGAAAGCCCCCGCAACTAATCTCCCCCTGCTTGGGAATAACTTGATATCTGTAAATCCAATCTATAATGTGCTCCTTTGTCTCAGCTTTCAGAATATGAAGGGCATCCAAGACATCTAAACCACATATAGCGAAAAACGCAATCGTAACTCTTGTGGAATCATGAGAAGCAAGTCTTGATGGCAGTAAATTAAGAAATCGTTTAAAATAGTTAGCATGCTTTTTACGACAAAATTGCTCTGCAGAATTCATCATCTCTTTATCCTGTTGTTTGACTCTATTAAGGAATTAGTGAGCACCCACAGAAATCATCAGACAAAATCCTTATCTTGAATTATTTACATAGCTCCATAAATGTACACTTTATCTAAACTGTAAAAAATTAATAGAATTTAAAATTATATAAACACATTCATACCAATATGTGAGTTAGTTCTGCATAAAAATTCCTCTATTAAATTGAGAGCACATTACATTAATCCCACCTCTTACAATAATCAAATCAAAAGTGAAACGTCTTGTTTACAAAATTTGACAGCTCTCATATGACTTGAGGGTTCTTCGGATAGCACCAAGCTTCGAGCATACAACGGCTGGAGCGGAAACAACGGGGCAAAAGTGAAGCCAATTTGCTTACTAACACATAGAAATTTCGGTCCACAGTGTAAAAATTCACAGTTTGGGTTAACCCAGGAGATTTGAGGTTTTTTCAACGAGCTGCTCTAGGTTGAGCTGGAGCCAAATCGAGCATGATCTGTGTTCAATGAGACCAAAAACTTGCTCTAACTTGCCCGAAACTGACCTGCTCTAAAGTGAGCTGGGCTGCCTATTTCTGCTCTGAAAAATTTTCAGATCACTTTTGGGCAGGCAAATGAGAACTGTCAAAATAAAATTGTGGGAGGAGTAATTTGTTGTGTTGAGAATTTCAATTTTTAAGAAACAATAGCGAAGAAAGTGCCTTTTTAAACATTTAAAAATATATAAGGAATAAAGTGATGGAATATATAAGTGTAAAAGACATAATCATTTCAACTTAACCTAACTCAGCTCCGAAAATTTCAGATTTGTGTTCAATGAACTATTTGCTCCATGTTGCTTATTTTTGCCCAACTTTAGTTTTGACAGCTGCTCTGAAGTGAGCTGGTCTGAGCTGCTCGGCTCTACTTTCAGGATCGTTGAATAAACCCACGGTATGAATACAAGATATGCTCGGCCCGAATACTACTTCCACCATTTTGGTATCTCGTGATGTCATTTTGGCAAAAACTTGCTGCGCACTTTGAAGAATTATGGTTGGTTTCTTTGTATAGCGAAAAGAGTATTTGTTGAGTGAGAAATAGTTGCTTTACTTTTAAATATGGTGAAATGTGCTGTCATTAATTGTAAAAACTACATGGGAAAGAAATCCTTGACGGATCCAGTGAGGTTTTATGTATTTCCTCAAGACGGGAAAGTGCAAAAGCTATGGACAAATTGAGTATTTTCGTCCTTTAGAAGCCCGGATTCCAAGGTTTTGTCATTATAAATGCTGAAATATGTTCGGGAGAATATTATTGTAAAAGAATAAGTGTAAAATACATTTATATAGTCATTCTAACCTTAAATTTATCGAAATCTCCATATGACATTTGTCGACCTGACGTCACTGCCAAGTGTCATTTTGCCCCTCGGCAAAACCCCCGGGGTTTTGGGTGACGTCATAAGCCAATTGTCTTTTTTCTCTTTACCATTCCTTGGATTCTATCAAAACCCCCGGGACTATAAAACACAAGCCGCGAAGCAGAAATTGCAACTCACACATGAACTGCTTTTTATGAACGGCTTAATATAGAGGAAGTAGACCGATGATTCATGTTCGGACTACTTTTCTCTTTATTCCTATCTTAAAAGCGTTCATAAAAAACTATTTCACATATGTGCAAATCCTACTTCATGCCTTGTGTTTTATAGTCCTGGGGGTTTTGGTTCTATAAACTGTATGAAACACCCACAAAGAGAAAATTTAGTTTGGAGCTTAGATGAGATAACGAAATAGATTTGGCGAAAAACTGGAATATTGAAGCAATTATAGCTATTTATATGGGGATTTGCTATAGTGCCTATGTTCCTCTAAGGCGATAAGAGAAAAGCAACAACAATTTCCGAGGGAAAATGTCACTCTAAGGCGTCAATCCCTCTTCCCTGCGTGCTCTTCACAAAGCAAAAATGCTTCACTCATGGACACGTATTTTATCCGGGAGTTCGGATCCATTTCGTTTCCACAGCCATGGTTTGGAGTTATCCTGGTGTGTTTGATATCTGTACGTTACTGTTCTAAAGTGTTCGCTGACTTGGGCGCGAAAAACCTAAAGTGCACTGGCATATCTGACCAGAATAAGCTTTTAGGTGTTGTTTTGAACAATCGTCGTCGCTATTTTCCAAGAAGTGCAGTTCAAGAATTCCAGTTCCGTGCAGTGGTACGGGTTGTCTTATGAATTGCTTTTCTTTAAATTTCCAAAAATATTTGTCGGATCTCAAAGCTGTATATTTCTTTGTTATTTAAAAATGTGGAAAAATTATTCCTAAATCTCCAGGAAAAGTGCTGTGGTATATAGTGATAGTCTACGCTTGATATGGTTTCACTAAAAAATTTTGCTAATTAGATTAAGCGCGGAGGTTTTCTTTTATGCTATCTTCGGTATCTTGGGCGGCAGCATGCATCTCAGTGCTGATATTTCAAGTGCATTGCAGCAAATAGAAGCTGTAAAGAAAGGCATAGACGAATCTGATGACGCAAAGTTGCAGATGAGCACAGCGGGAAGCTTGAAAACAATATCAGATATACTGCAGGATCCTGTTTTCAGGACGATTGTTAAAGTGCAAGATTCGCTGGCTGAACTTAACACACAACTAGTTCAACATCCATCAATGCTCCCTAATGATTTTGACATCGATGTATCTGGAAATTTGATATTAAGTGTTCCTTCAGCAATTGATATATATGAAACTGATTATCCAGATGAGCAAAGAGTTCCGTCTGCTCAGTTATCACCAAGAAGTCCTATTAGTCCGGCCGCGAATAGTATAAACTATTTGGGTGTTGCAATTTCAGGTGTTAATTGTCTTAAGTTTTAGAAGTAGTAATATATATATGAATATTTTAGATCACACTCTTGTTGATGAGCATCCAGGTTTTGCGAAAAAAACTCGAGCATTTCCGGATTTGGCGAGAAATACGGACGAGGAAAGACCACAATCCGTCGTTAGTGATTCCTCGAAACATAATGCGGTGGATTTATTTGCTTCAGAATGGACACAAATTCAAGCGATTGAGCTGGTTAATGATGGAACAGGCCTAGGCTTTGGCATAATTGGTGCGCGAACTTCTGGCGTTATCGTGAAAACCATTTTACCGGGAGGTGTGGCTGATCGAGACGGTCGTTTGAGAAGCGGAGACCATATTCTACAGATTGGTGATGTAAACCTTCACGATATGGTTTCTGAACAAGTCGCGTCTGTTTTGAGGCAGTCTGGCACACATGTAAGGTTAGTTGTTGCTCGCCCAGTAGATCAACTGAAACCTAAGTATGAACTTGGTACTGGTTCGGCCATTGTGCCATCTCGCGTTGTAACTGATCCAAATGAACTGGAGAGATATTTAGTAGCTTCAGGATACCCGGAAATATTCGGTAATTCTTCTGCATCTTCGACACCAGTTCAGGTTCCTGAGAAAACATTCCTTTTTGGAGATCAGGATATTATCGGACGATCAGCAATATCTACATCACTAGACCTTGATGATGTGGACTTGCCTGAAACAGAAAAGTTCCAAGTTGAATTGACAAAAGATTCGAATGGTTTAGGCATTACTATAGCTGGTTATGTTTGCGAAAAAGAAGAGCTTTCTGGAATATTTGTAAAGAGTGTTTCCCCTGGGAGCGCTGCGGATTTAAGTGGACAAATACGCGTAAATGATCGAATAATTGAAGTTGATGGTCAAAGCTTACAAGGATATTCCAATCACCAAGCAGTCGAAGTTCTTAAGAAAAGTGGGACAGTAGTAAATTTACGTTTAGAACGCTACTTACGCGGACCCAAATATGAACAGCTGAAACAAGCAATTGCAGCTAACGAGGTTAAACAGCCGAGTGTTCCAACGACTCCTTCCAGAACTGTCTCTACGCATATGCAGCGCAGAAGTTCCATTGGGAATAGATTTCAATCATCAGAACAGGATACTGAATGTCAACCAATGCAAACAATGTCAATGGAGCGGAAGAAGAATCTTGTCGTTCAACATGATGAAAGTCTGTTGAATTGTTTAAGTACACCCAAGAAATTTATAAATGCCCGAGATTCTCTGGAAACAGCAAAAGTGGCGAGTTCAGATGCTCTGCCTGAATCGAAAGTAGATGAAATAGGTGATGTGGACGTGCCTAATACAAGAACTTACAACTCTCGACATAAATATTTTATTGAGCCCGAATTAACACCAGATATAGAAGTTAGCATCATAAGAAAGTGGAAACAAATATTAGGCCCAGATATAAAAATTATCGTGGCGCAGATAAAGAAATTTGCTGCCTCTAGTGGGCTTGGTATTTCTCTAGAGGGGACGGTGGACGTTGAAGGTGGACGGGAGGTGCGCCCACATCATTACATTCGGTCAATACTTCCAGAAGGGCCAGTTGGACAAAATGGATTACTTAAATCTGGGGATGAATTGTTAGAAGTAAACGGACAACGACTATTAGGCATGAATCATTTAGAAGTTGTTGCTATTTTAAAAGAGTTGCCGCAGGATGTCCGCATGGTATGCGGCCGTGGTAAAAACGAATTATTGGTATTCAATGAAGATAATGTAAAGAGGAATACTCTTGCCAGTTCACAGAATTTAGAAAACTTACTTCCAGCGTCTGATCGTCTTGTGAAAGCAAAGTCGGATGGGAGTTTGGCAACAACAGGAAATGCTTCTGAAGATTCCTTTTCAAAATTAAAATCGAGATCCTTAGAGCCTTTGACTGGTTTGGCCATGTGGAGTTCCGAGCCGCAAATAATTGAATTAGTAAAAGGCGAGCGGGGACTAGGATTTTCGATTCTGGATTATCAAGATCCTTTGGATCCAAATGACACCCTAATTGTTATTCGTTCTCTTGTTCCAGGTGGAGTTGCACAGTTAGATGGCCGTTTGATTCCTGGGGATAGACTTTTATTTGTAAATAATATCAATCTCGAAAATGCCTCCTTGGATCAGGCTGTTCAAGCTCTCAAAGGTGCTCCTAAAGGTATTGTGAGAATAGGTGTGGCGAAGCCGTTGCCCATGTCAGACAATTCGGCGAAATCGAGTGGTGACGCAAACACTACAGCTATAAACAGCCAAACTATTGAGCCAGATGTTATTTTAGGCTGGCAGAAGTAATATAGGGTCTTCAAGATATCAGAAATTTAAGGTAGAACTGATGCAAAAATTCATTTGGTGGTGCGCAAGGTAACTTTATCATTAGTTTTTTGTATGCCGAAGGTTACCTTGCTTTTGGCGGCCTTCGAGGGCTTTTATTTTTTTTTATTCCTATGGTTACGGATTTCAAATTTTTTCTTTTCCTTTCTGGCAATGACTACTTGTACTTGGGTGAGAAATGAGAGAAAGGAGTTAATAATAGCTAGAGTATAAATTTGGCATGTACGAAACTTGCTTCGCATTAAATAGATTCAGATACATTTGACGTGTGTTTAAATTATTTTTCACATTACTACTCATTAAGGAAATTAAACTTAAACGGGTATGTCAATTCAAAATTCTGCAGTATTTTACCGGTTTTTAGTACTACAGCATTAAGGGCATTGATACAAGTATATGGTTGATATAATATTAGATTAACTTTATACACTTGATTTGTAGTTCAGTATGCGACATAAATGATAAATTTTAGAAAAGTATTTTGATTGTGGAAAAAATATTGCTATTATGTGAAATCAATGTCTATATATTTAGACATTATGTTTTTGGAATGAATAAAATCAAATTTCAATTGCTAAATAAAAGTCTTTGTTGAATGATTTTTCTAATTAATATTGTCAACCGAAATTTTTAAGATATATTTCTATTGATAACTGACGTAATTAAATATATATTTTTTGAGTTTTATGTGAAAGGTGTTCATGTTATTTATGTTTTCATCCACTGTCTAAAAATTGTTTCAATTTTGAAAGTTGACACCGCGTCTATTTATATTAGATTTGTTTCCTTACTTATGCAAGTAAAATTTCCTGTATTTTCCTTATCTATGTGGTAGGGGTTTACACTGCAGGAGTAAGGGAAAATATTATTCAAACAAGAATAACGGCCTTTACGGCACACGCTAAGCTGCAATGTGAAATTTTGCCTAGAAGAAATGATTTTTGCAGGGAAAGAATCATGAAAAGAAGAAAAATTCTTCTGCCGGGTAATGGGAATGACGATCGGACGGCGCTGAGGCCATAGGGAGTCAACAGGAAGGATTTCGAACCGGTAATTGCCCACAAAGGGGGAGCGCTATTTACATCAGAAATGACGTGCTATTTACTGTTCTGAACGAATTTTCTTGGAATGATCCTGTTTTCTTATATAAATTATTTAAATTTCATAGGTACACAATTAACTTCTGCTTTTTATATCGCAGTGCAAATATGTCTAACACCCATACTGTTTGTTGCTTTGGTAAATTATCTCACGTCACTGATCAATTATTATTAAATAATTCTTTCTTCTGTAATCGTTCTAGCAGGCAATTTCAATGCGTATATATGCAATGGCTCAGGCATTCCTCTACCACAAGTCTAGCGGGCAGACACGTTGAGCTATTCCGCGTATCTTTTAATCTACAACAGCTAGGTAATTGTCCCAGTATTCTCATTATATGATAGCGTTGAATTTCGTAATCTCCCATATACCCTCAGAATATTGTTTGAAATATTTAAAGCTGCAACGTTATTGTGTTTTCTTCGTTTCGAAATCTGTTGTTTTTCCTTCCTAACTATTTTATTATTGTGTTGATTGATATGGGTTATGGATTAAATTTATTTAGAATTTTCTCACGGATTTGGGGAAACTCTTTGTGATATACATTTTCATATGAGGTTTTCATTTTATTCACGAAAAACCATTTTCATATATCTTGGAAATAACTACACCCTACCCCGCTCTCTTCATCGTATCTCCACTTTCCTTTAACTTAATCGCAATATAAACAATTTTCCCATTATCCTGAGGATATGGGCCTTTTCCTCATGTAAATTTTATAAATTTTCCGCTTTTCCATTTTCCAAAATAGAGCTTTGCGTGAAAAATCCATTTTTTTCACAAATTCTCATTTTTCACTTTCCCTCTCCATATCACTATGAAAATTTAACATAAATAAACATCAATTTTGGATGAAAGTTATTTAGAATTTTACCAGCAATCCAGGAAAATTATCTAAAAAATACATTTTCATATTTTTTTAAATTTTTTTTTAGGAAAAGCCATTTCCCGGTACCACTCGAAATCATTCAAAGTCTTTAGACCTTAGCCCGTTCTCTTCATCATATCTCCATTTCTATTTGGCTTAATTGCAATATAAATAATTTTCCCATTATCCTGAGGATATGATTTCTCATCATATAAATTTTATAATTTTTCCGCTTTTCCGTTTTCCCAAATAGAGCTTTGAGAATAAAAACGACTTTTTTCCGCAAATTTTCATTTTTTCGATTTCCTCACTTTAACACTATGAAGGAGTTGAAAATTTATCCTTTTTTTCACATCATCATTTTCCTTGCGATGTTTTCTCTTGAATTTTCCTATTTTCCTGTGTGTCGGCGTGAAATTCTACTGGAAAATTATGAATTTCCACGAAAAAACCAGAGAAAATTTCGGTCGAAAAATGATCAAAAAAACGGTTTTCTTCGATTTAAAAAAAACTAGACCCACGATTTTGATTAAATTTTATATACAATAAGAGGAGGTGTTTTCCGTTAGATGAGGAAAATTAGAAAAAAAATTGTCGTCTGTGAGCGGAGAAAAGTCGCCTCAAAGTTGGGGTGTTTTTCCACTCCCCTTTTCAAGACGTTATTTTACTTAAAAAATGTTTTAAAATACTTAGCCTCATCCTATTTCAACAAAATTAACACCTATCGACTCCTTACATTACCGGCAATAATATCCACCCAAAAAGGGGGGAGATTTGTTCCCCCTTTTGACTCCCCCCGCAATATATATGAAATTAACGCAAATCTGACTAATTCATTTTCACACATTTTCAATTGTTTCTCAGAAATGGCAACACGCACAGGTTTGCGAATTTCACCACCTGATAGCCCCATTCTTTTTGCATATTTCTCCAACATTAGCGATTCTTTTTGCTCCCCTTTTCAGCCCCCATAGCAACCCCAAATATTTATCTTTCTCAAATCTCATCAATTTTTTCCCACTTTTTCCCCACTTTTTCTTCCACTCATACGGAAAACTACTTAGAGTCATCCAAATTCCACCAAATTGCAACCACGTACTCTCTGGAGTGTATATTCGGTTTTTCTATAAAAAGATATTCAAAAAACCACCCTATGGGGGTGGGGCATTCACTCCTAATTTTACCCTTATTAATTTCCAACTTCCAGAATACGTGAAAATTCGGATATCCTGGCAAACTCTTTCTGAGAATTCTCCATTCCATCTTAACACATCTTAATGAAACTTACTCCACTAGAAAGATAAGATTCCGCAGATGCGATTTAATATAACCCTTTTTATCCTACTATTACTAATACCGCACACAACCCCCGTGAATGTAATCAAACATGATAAAAATCATCCCATGCTTCATTTGCATCAAAGCTAGCCGACACATTTCAGTGAGCATTTCGCACACGGCATGCCTGCATTCTTGGAAATTTGTTGTTTTGCATGTCGCAATTATGGGTACGGATTTTTTGTTTTATTTTACGACGAAGATAATTAGAGACTGTGTGAGGATAAACCACTATAACAAAGTTATTTAGAATTTTCTCAGCAATCCAGGAAAATTATAAAAAAAATACATTTTCATATAATATTTTCATTTTATTTAGGAAAAACCATTTTCCTCTACCTTTGAAATCATTAAACCTTACCCCGCTCTCTCTATCATATCTTCAGTTTTCTTTAACTTAATTGCAATATAAATAATTTTCCCATTATTTTGAGGACATGGGCTTTCTGATTTCAAAAATTTTATAATTTTTGCTCTTTTCCATTTCCACAAATAGAGCTTTGAGTGGAAAAGCAACTTTTTTCCGAAAATTTTCATTTTTTCAATTTCCTCACCTTATCACTATGAAGGACTTGAAAATTTATTCTTTTTTGCACATCACCATTTTCTTTGTGATGTCTTTTCTTGCACTTCCCTACCTTCCTGATTGTGCGCGTGAAAATTTCCCAGGAAAACTATGAATTTCCATGAAAAACCCAGGGAAAATTTCGATCGAAAAATGATCAGAAAAATGTTTTTTTTAGATTTAAAAAAAACTAGACCCACGATTTTGATTAAATTTTATATACTATAAGAGGAGGTGTGCTCCGTTGAATGAGAAAAATTAGAAAAAAATTTGTCGTCTGTGAGGGGAGAAAATTCGCTCCAAATTTGGGGAAATGGTAATTTTCGACCAAATTGATTACTTTTTCAATGAAATTTCTCTGAATTTTATGGAAGCTGCGAAGATTATTTTTTATATCTCCAAAGATATAATCGAGATGCGGTTTTCTGTGACTAATTACCTATGAAATGTAGAAAATTACTGCGAGCAAAAAATATCAATTATGTGCACATATGCCATCACAAATGTACAAAGGTTCTAAAACTGTCGGAAAAATTGATTTTATTTTACACCTGAAATTGAATATCTCCGGTAAATACTAACCGATTTTCATAAGTCTTTTAATTTTGTGTTTTTCCAATTTTTTGTGATTTTTTGAGATCACCCCGCAGCTCTACTATTTATTTTTGAGAGATCGCGAAAAATCGGGCTGAAATTTTGAACGAAAATTTAAATTGTGCTATTTTGGTTTGTATATTTGGGCGGGGGTGACCGTTTGTATATAATTTAATTAGAGGATCATGAGAGGGTTGTAAATACTGAATTTGGTGAAAATCGGTGATTATTTAGGGGGTGAAATTCGATGGAATAGGATTGGAGAAATTTGGGGGTAAACTGCCATCTGGCGGATTCGGATGAAACCCTGCGAACTTCTTTCTGGTGGGGAATGAAAGCCACATCCCTCACCTTTCGAATGCACAGTCCCGAATTATACAGTCCTTAACATGAATTTGTACTAATAATTGGAGGAGTCTAAGGATTAAAGTCTTCCACACTCCCAGGATATTTCCACAATCAAGATGCAGTTTATTGCATCAAATTACCTAGGAAATGCAGAAAATTACTGGAAGCGAAATGGATCAATTATCTTGACGTATGACGTTACAATATGTACCGAGGTGGTAATAATGTGGGAAAAATTGAATTTATTTTTTTGCATTTGAAATTGAACATCTCCGGTAAATACAAACCGATTTTTATAATTCTTTTAATTTTTTTACTTTCCTAACTGTATTTTGTGAAATTTTTAGTTTAAAAGGGGTTTCCGGGTCGCTGATCGGGATTCTTCAATCAAATTTTAAAAATAACAATTAACGGCCGAATACTGCGATTGCTTTCAAGATACTTTCCTATCACCTTCATACATATATTCATTTTTAAATGTTAATTTCGAATATGCAATCAAGTCTTCATTTTCAAAGATTATATTGCTTATAAAGGAAAAAATGTTGCTATTGGTAGTGAGATCATTTTAATTATTATGTACGAAATCTCTTGGATATATTTTGGGCGTACGTATTTCGAATACTTTTCATTAAGGCGCCTTACTGCCACCCACTTTCCTTCCACGAATTGCTTCTTGGCATCAGAGAATAATATTCCAATAAGATTTTTATTGGGTAGATCTAATTTGTTTTACTTTTGTTAACGTGACAATTTTTGTTAACGGTAACAATTTTTTTATGCACCTTTTCTATGGGTGTAGTTTTCTCCTTATATGAATGTTGTTAATGGGGATATGAAACCACTAATGCTTTTTATATGTTGTAAGTGTTCCTTATTTACGTAATTTGGGAATTCTTAGATTAGTCTAAAATTGTCAGTGAAGTGAAGTGGATTGTTTCAATTAAAAGTTTTGGTGGTAGTTTTTTTTATGTAAGACGTGTATGTTTTTAGCATAAATTGGTATCAGCACAAAACCTGTATCTCACTGCAATTTTAAATTAGAAAAAATTACATCTTTTTACATATATATAATGCATTTCGAAAAGAAGAAAAATAAAATAGTTTTGAGTGTGTAGCAACCGGTAATATATCTCAGGCTTCGGAAATATTTCCCGAGAGTAGAAGAAATAAGCAATGTATGGCAATTGCTGTTGCCAGTATTGCTTACACCTCAAAGGAAAGGAAATTGATCGAGTCATAATGGACGGTGATAGGTTTTACCAAAAATGTAGGCTTTTTGTTCTACAAGATTTTCTTTGTGTAGAAGAAATTCAAGAAGATTTTGAGTTTCCCTCGGGTCACCATATTTGGGTACAAAAAATATATAATTACGTTTGATGATGGCATGGGTGTTATTAAAAAAAAGTAGTTAAACAAGATCCGGCAATAGGTTATCTAATAAATAGGCTCACGAAGATATTTGCTTCCAATCATCGAAATCCAAACAGTGGATATTTGTTTACCGCTCATAATATGACGGTAGCTTTTTGGGTTGAAGAGAATACATACTACGTATTCGATTCTCATCAGGTGGCAGATGACAAAACTATAAATTATAATAACGGAGTAGCTCATCTTTTTTCCTGCAATTCCCTCAAAAACTTGGCAATTTTGCTATTGTCAGGGCATATGAGAGACGGCAGTCCTTTTGAAATAGTTGAGATAATGCCGGCATTGGTTGCAAATGAGCCTAGGGAAATAGTAGGTAGAATAGTTAATGATCACAGGAATATTAGTGATGCCATAGATGAGATAGAAGTAGGAATAAATATGCCGCAAAATGAAGGCTTTGTAAATTCAAATTTCGAAGACATCCTAAATTCCGATATTCAAAACGTGGATGCAAATACTTCAAACGAAGCTACTCCGTTTAAAAAGCCAGTAGGTCGACCTAGAAAAAGAAAAAATCCTATAAGGCCAAATATTCAAGTGCCACCAGAGTCACCCGAAACGCCTAATAAGAGTCATAGAGTAGTTATAAATGATGAAACAAGAACAGATGATAGGATAGCCTGCTCGACTTCAAGCATTGCAGCTAAAAGTGGAGCAGAACTAGATAGCGTTAAATTGTATAGTTTGAAAGAACCAGCTTCTCTTATACATATCACCTAATGTGTACCGATGCCAGTATTGCAATGCCCCCCTTTTTGCAGACGAGGAAAGTAAAAAGGCATGGTGTTGCGGAAAAAGCGGTGAAAACTTCTTACGTAGACTTCCAGATATAGACTCAGATTTTTATAGGAACTTCCGGAGGTTTTCAAAACCCAGTAAATGGTGTGTCGTTCGTTAAAGTTTTAGGTAGAATATATTACCGTGTTTTTGATTTAAGTTACAGGGGTTCAGTAAATAATTCAATGTTGTATATTGAAGACAATGTAGAACGGCAAAGGATAGCAGAAGGTCGACGATTGAATGTAGACCTTCTGAAAAAAAATTGATGGGTATCTTAACATTGTCAATCCGTTGATACCCTTATTTATCGGACAGCTATTTGGTGTTTGAAAAAACATCGCGAACGACGCACGGCCCCGTTGTCGGTGATGTACCAGTTTGCAATGAAATTGCCGGCATTGTTAAAACTGGTACCGATTTTGAAGGTAGAAAAGTAGTAGTTTGGAAAATAGGTGAAAAAAAAGCCGCATTCGGTTGATCTTAATAGCGAATGCTATGAACCTTTCCAGTATCCTCTTCTCTTTCCACACGCAAGTACTGGCTGGTACCCAATGATTAGGAATCGAAATGGTGTAAAAATAACTCAAATAAAATATTACCGGTTGCTTCTTCTTGCTGAGCCTAGGTTTACGAAACTGCGTCGATTGGGACAAGAGTACTTCCTCGACATGTGGTGTCGGGAGGAGGAAGCGCGTCTTAATTATATAAGGCGTAATCAAAAGAAGGTACCTACTACGAGTAGCTTCTCGGGAAGAAATTGATGAAACTATTGCAGGTGAAGGAGGAATTTTGGTAGGAAAAATATATCTGCCATCTACGTTTACCCATGGGCCTCGATACATGCAAAAGCATTACCATGATGCAATGGCAATCATTGGTAGATTGGAGAAACCAACATATTTCCTGACTGTTACATGTAACCCAAATTGGCCAGAAATTAAAAATAGCCTCAATAGAGGCGAATGTGCAAATTATCGACCAGATGTATGCGATAGAGTGTTCAAACTTAAATTGAGTTATTTATTGCGTCTCATATATACGGGTAAGCTATTTGGGAAAATTT
>QYTT01090445.1:29961-43859 GCA_006980735.1 Dasypogon diadema
TGTCGGTGTTTATGTTATCGAAATCTGAATAAACAAATTTCCATACCAATCGTGACAAAGATGTGATCCGTCCAACTAAGATCATGGGATACCTGAACCTCTAAAATGTTCAAATGCGAAGACTTCAAATCAGTATCCAATTAACGCAGGGAAGTATAGGGGGTTTGGAATTCATTTGTGAGAAAACAACTTTGGACTTTAGATGCATTAAACTCAATGCATTTCGCCTTGCCATTAAATATATTATTTTTCATCTCAACATTTGGGGGAATTACAAAATAAAAACTGATACAAAGTCTTGTAGTTGTCAATAAATTAAAAAACTAAATCACTGCGCAAGGAATAGTCATTCACTAAATCACAGTCACAATCTACAATTGTCTGAGGTAAAAAGCTTAACTTATGAGCGTATTCGAAGGTATCCAGACCACATATAGAAAGTTTTCGATGCTTTATTTTCTGCTCATTTTTTGAGCACTATGTTCCCTACGTACCTACTTCCTCAACAGTCCTATTGCAGAAGAGAGTCAATAACGTCAGCCTCATTTTTTTAAAGATATTGCCTAAGCTCAGGGACAATCCTATGATGTGCACATCAGCAAAGCTTGGGAGGAAGAAAATTAGGGAAGAGAAGATTGGGAAATTTTAACCTGACAAATGTTGCAAGTGAGTCGCAATTTTTGGCATGAAACTATTATTGTCCAACATCCAAGTGGCTTCTCAAGTACAACTGTAGCCAATAAAATTGCCTCAACCACTGGTACCGAGATAAATCGCAGTGTCCTGTGCATTATTCGAACCCACGCCAACGGAGAGAAATTCTGCAGACATGCGCCTCACGCGGTTCGGCCACCGGCGTGAATTAGAATGTTATTAATGTAAAATATTGTAACTATGTAAATATCGTAAAGTTATTGAAGTAGATCAGTATCTTTGGGCCCTTTTTCATCCCCCTGCCAAGTTCGTCTTAGCTGGTTTGCATCTGAGCATTTCTTAGCAATTCCCCTACCTCGATATTTATTGTTATTTCGAGCATTTGTTTAAGGGTTAACTGTCCTATGACCTATACTGCTCATGGATCAGCCTTTGATAGCCGTCTTTCTGCTTATCAAAGCCGGGCAGTCGCATACCATGTAATCTGCAATCTCAGTATCTTCTAGGCACAATCTGGATGTATAATCCTTTAGGATCTCCATTCTTTTCAGCTGATATACATGCCCAATACTCAAAAAAATCATGCGATCCGCTTCAAATTTTGTACACCTAGTACACAGTCTGCCTTAGCAATTATCTGGTCCGATTTTCAATATTTCGCTTATTTTATTTTTTTAGATAAGATAACAGAGAGTAAATAATGCAAAAATTTAGACCTTTTTTTCAAAAGAGTGTAAAATTCTGAAAAATGAATTTTTCAAAACTCGAAAAAAATTTTGAGCATTTCAAAAGTACAGCGCAAGCATAAATCTTTATTTGAGAAAAAAAAATCATCTTTCTATCCCTATAATTTTCATCTAAAAACAAATCTCCGAAAAAGCCTAGGTCTAGAATCGACCCTTAAGGGATACCTCTTGAGGGTGGTACACTTCAGGTAGTGAGATGTCAGACAGACCGGCCTAGTTTCCCTTTCCCTAGTTTCTGTAGAAAGATCACTTACGTATAAAATGGAGTGGTTCTGCTTCACAGGAAAGAAAATGGTGGGACCTGTTTGTATTTGCACCATGTGTGTTTATACGTTGTGACAAAATCAAAAGTCCGGCTTGAATCTCAGACCATTTAATAAATTGCCATATCCGTTCTTTGTTTGTAGTGCCGAGGGTCTTCATGTTGATTGTCTATTAACTTTCCCATTTCTGGGTTCTTGGGGAAAACGTTTTGCACTCAGCACAAAATGGGGCACTTAGCATGATCTTGACCTTGATCCGGTATCAAATTTCAACGTCACTTGGAAGTGAACTTCATTTTTTATATATAACATCCTATTTTTGACACCGGAAATGGAAATAGCGTAAAATTTTCTGTATGGGTCCCTTCGAGGTCAAAAAGCTTCTTGAATCAATACTCACTAATTATGCATTTTCGAACAAAGTGTTTCAGACAAAAGTTGCACAACACAAAAGAGGGCACTTGGCGATTATATTTCCAAAGATTTCAAGGTATTCCACCTTACCGTTCTTTTTTATTTGTATACTTTACGTATGTAACATATTCTAAATCTAAGTAATGTCCAAAAATATCTATCATACTGATGAACTACATATCCATTAGTCCACAGGTCACGGACAGTAGGATGGCTTTCAGTTTTGAAGGTCAGCTGCAACTGCGGGTATGTAAGATTTAGTAGCCTCAGACAAATCACCACATAGTCATTACTTCGTTCTACTCCACATTGAGGTTTAGACCAATTATAGTTACTTTTCTTGTCCACTTTCATGTTTGGGTTTCAACTATTCTAAAATAGACCTCATGAAGGATTCAACAAGAAATTAGATATGAAATTGAGTTCTTAGATAGAAAATCTCCCTTGGCTTCTTATGAATTTCGTAATGATTCTTATGCTTATCATACTTTTGTTCTAGAAAGCCTGCAGATTCTAGATCAGTTTTTAGGAACATGATTCTATTGATCAAATCGAGTCGAATTCCCAAATACGAACCCAGCTTGAATTCTGCATTTTTTATGGTGTGTTGCGTTTTTTATTTTCCATGTTTGGCCATATCTTTAGGTGTAAACTGTTCATTTTGCAGGTATTTCAAACCATATTGGTTCAAATTAGTCTTAAAAAATATCTTTGTCCTTTTTATACCCTTCCTGCTGTACTTTGTTTATAAGAAGCAACATAAACTGGAGTGTTGTGATTTCAGTACCCGCAAAACGTATCTTTCTTGCAATTCGTTAACACCCATTAGAAACACGTTACCAAAAATAGTCATTAAGTTATTATGTCAGTCTTTACATGGCAAAATGCTTTTTAAATTTAAAATTTTTACTAATTGATTGCTTAATCCAATAAACTCATTCCCATCATCCAGATCAAATTAACGCAACACATTATTATAAAAAAACCGCAATTAGAATTGCACGATTTCCACTTTTTTTCGTAGTGTTCCAGAAACCCCAGCATGTGACTTTCGATCTCTTCGGAATTAATGTCAGCCAGCATCAGCAAAAGTAGCAATTGATGATATCACGCATTGTTTCTTTCTTTATTTGCTCCGAGCGTACTCAAGGCGATCTACTCCTCAGACCGTAGAGTGTAGAGATATATCGTATGATGGTTGACTAGTACCGGTGGTACCAAGTTGCATGTAAAATAGAAATATTTATCTTCTTGCCCACCAGCTCATGTCACCTGCTGACATTTTCCTGACATGATCATGGCTGAAGAGTATTTCTCAGCTGAATTTATTTCCTGGAAGAATTGCCAAGTTTTTTATCAGTTTGAAAGATGCTAGTGCAATTAATTTTATTTTGTTTCCTCCAAATCAAAGTGAATCGTGCATGCGGAACAGATCCTGCTGCTAACCTTATTATTTCAGGGCAACGATAAATTTATTTCAGCATTAAGAAACTGGTTTGGAGTATTATTGGCACAGTATTTTTGTAGTTTGATCAATAATATCTTCGCCTCCAAGGCATTCAAAGTTCAATTATTATGCAACCAACCAGGGACGTAAATTGCTTGTCACTAAAGATTTATAGCATCATTTAGATTTTTTCCATGAAGCGATTTCTCATGATAGCTTTTCTTAATTATAAGGGCTTAGTATATATCACGATAATACAATTATTTTACTTCGACGTTGTATCTAATAATAACGATGTCTGGATTAAGGCCTGATGGTGCAGTACGGTACTCTGAAAATTAGAGCACCTTTTTAAATTAATTAGTCCTACGATTTACAAATAACCTGTTGGTGGTTTAGTCCAGCTTTGGCAAAAGCGAATTTGGAAAGGGGAAATAAAGATCTATGAAATTATGTGAAGATGTCGATGCGCATTAAGTCTAAGGCCGATCACAGACTACCGACCTTTGCTCCAGATTTACCCGGTCGCTCCAAGTTACAGAAAGTTGCGGTGATAATAAATTGAAAAGAATACAAAGAACCACAAAAAGAATGAAGAGAATGAAGTATATACCCTTACAGATTAAAGGAAGCCTTTTTCAAATAAATGGAAACCTTGTCCAAGTTAAATATAACCTAGCCTAATTTAATTGTAGCCTTATCCGAGTTAAGTCCATAGTTAGTCAAGTTAATTGAAACTTGGCTTCATCAGGACCGTCGTAGCGATCTACTGTATCTGCGATGTTTTAGTGCATATCTTTAATGGATTTAATGCAGCAGATATAGCACTCAATGATTCTCACTTCGCATCGCCTGGTAGCATCTTCATTTCTGCAAACTCTATCCTGATCTTTTCAACAGCCCATAGGATGATGTTCTATTATAGAATCTAGTACCACCTCGTCTAGAAATATCTTGTTCTTTTCTAAACGACAACAAAAAAGTAGAGGCAATGATCCTGCCCTATCTCTTACACAATTTAGGACAGAAGAGCTTGCATTAAACTTGCATTATTTTTACTGATTGCAAAGTGTGTACTATGCATTGTTTACCATGTTCTTCAAGTGTACCCACAGTGTCTGGTCTTCCAGAGCCGAATTTAATTCCATCTCGCAATCTTCCACTTTAATAACTTTTATTTATTTATAAATCTGAATAACCACCCACAATATTATTTTCTGGGATGAATGAACAATTTTATTTTACACAGCAGTCTGTTGTTATTTATCGCTTGGAAATATTTTACGTACGCTTTCTCTGTTCTCTTCCATATTTGACCTCGATTAGCTCAGGAGTAAAATTGTTTCCACGTAATTAACTTAATTATGCTGTATGCAGTGCAGAGGCGCACGTTTTGCGATTATAGGAGGCAAGAAAAATAATTCTATCACCGACACAAACAGTGTTCATGTAATTCATCTAGATAAAAATCTGTTTTAGAAAAGTAAAAAAAAATGTTTACAATTTTCAGCGTTCTGGTTATAAGGGTAGTGTTTACAAAAATGTCATGCCTGGCAGCAAAACACTAAATCTATACAGACACTCTGGACTATATAGATATAGAGTTTACAATTTGGAGTTAAATGTGAAAATCAAACTCTTTATAATGTACATAAACAGTGATTCAGGGGACCTTTAGGGAATCGTCCCCATTACTGGTGTAGCAAATTCCTTCACTTTGTAATTGATTTATAATTTTCCTCCCAGAATTAATTAAAATACATATTTCTTACGACGCAGTTGATGTTTTTCTTATCATTTTTGCTACACGGAAAATACAGTGCTGCGCAAAATTGCTTATTTACATCTTTATCTGAACGTCTCATTTTCAGTTCTCATTATGAATTATGTATTACGTATTAAAGCCGTTTGTAATACCTTTAAAATTTTGTACAGGATTTTCCGAATATTTCACATATACATATATATAATTTATGATGTTATAAAATGATAAATTTCTACTGCTTCCAAGTATGTTTTATATTACTTTTTTCCTCGGAGATTTAGTAATTAAAATATTTCAGTGGTTTGTTGTGACTTCTATCCTCACCTTTGGAACCCTGAAGCAATATTATCCGAACTTTTGGCTTTTTATAATATAATTGGACCATTACAGTTTGCACCCTTTTTTTGGAAAGCCTAGATGAATTCTTCATTTCATTTAATTCTAATTTGTACACCCTCTTTTCCTAAATAACTTTATAGTGGTAAATAACGATACATATATATATATATATATATATATTATATATTTTTGAGCTTATTACAGCGACAGAATGGGCGAATAATTAATTTAAAAAGGACAAATTTGTGAAGCAGAAATGGAGGCGAACATTTTCTTTCTTAACATAGCTTAACATGATTTTAAGCAGCATTAAATTTTGATCCCTAGATTAGATTTGGTGTAGGGGCGGATTGGACTTCTGGTACTCTACCAACACTGCAACCTTTGTTGGTCTATTATAGTCTTCCGTTTGGTTATTGCACTCAGAAGCAGGTAGTAGACCTCTATTCTCTATCTTACTTGTTTTTCTTCTTCAGAAAATGTCGGAAGTAATTATGTCCAGTAATCAGATTAAACATTCTAAGCGATTTTCTGTTAAGGTTTCATTAAAATGGTTTTGTAGTAGTCTAAAGTTAGAGTAGCGATCAAATAACAAATTGCTGGCTCGGGTCTTGGTCAGGACCCTTACCTTTTCACTGTCCTTACCTTTGTTTTTGAACAGCATTTGGGTTCAGGTATGGCAGCCCTGTGTTCAGTTTACAAGAATTTGGGATACCCGTCCTATTGGATAAGAAACACAAGGAAATTTTAGGGAATAGAAGGTTGCGAATTATATCCTAACGAATATTGTCAATCCACAATTCGTGGGCATGAAATTTTGCTGTGTGATATCACAGAGGTTGTGTATGTACAATTTTCGTCAGTAGAATTGCCTCAACCGCTGGTAGCTAATTAATTACCGAGCGCTTCACAGGAATCGAACCCCGAGCCATAGAGGAGACAACCTGTAGAACTACATCTCAACCAACTCTGCTACAGGCGTGAGGTTTATTTGAAAAAGTTGTCTTTAATAAAAAGCATACAATACAGTACCTTGCGGTACATCGATATTGGTCCAAACCAAGTGTTGGCAGTTTGCCTGAAAGGGTACGGTGCCTACTCTATCGAAGGCCTTCGGGATATCCAGCGCTACTATCCACATTTTGTCAAAATTGTGGAGACAGATATTCAGCGCTCGATAAGGAACGTTAGTAAGTTAACTTTTGAAAGTCCGAAACGAAAATCGTATTGGCGATCGTGAATAAATGATTAATTTCGAATTCTTTCATCGATTGTATGTCTTGAAGACCTTACCTAGGAGCTAAATGATTGCTTTCGGTCCATAGTTAGGGGGATCGCTAGCCTCTACCTTTTTAGGAATTGACTGAAAATGGGAGCGTTAACGTGGTGATGGAAAAACACTTTTTGAATAGGAGAAATTAAAGATTTCCCTCGGAAGTTTAGAGATGGAGCGTTCTTGATTCTTGTACTCGCCTTTTCCAATAGATCTGTGTACCACTTCCTGTTATAAATAGAGGGTGGAATGGAAGAAGAAATGTATAATACTTAATTATTTTTGACAGACTTCACAAGCGACCAAAACCCCTTGCTGTCTCTGAGAAATTCTTGAGAATTGCCTCTTCTAATGGCGGAACTTCACATATCGCGAACTTCAGTATAGATCTGTTTATTTCCGGACATTTGTTCGTTTTGTACGCCTGCAAAGCTGATTTCTTGAGGTAGTCTTCTGTAATTCATGCTATTTTTCTTAATACTTTTATAGCTATAAGAAATAAAGGCGTTCATACTGAACCAGACAACATTGGTTAACATTTTGCAACAGCTCTTAACATTTAAAATAGAAATGTTAACATTTCTGCTACTCTAACTAAACTTTATTAAAGGCGAGAAACTTTTGTGGTATAGACCTTCACATCAGTCTCATGGTCTCGTCCTCCAAACCGCGTCTGCAAAAGGTTCAATTACTCTTTCCTTGCACGTGATTGTTGAACAAACAGTATTGGTTCATAATTCCTAGTGCCAGTTACGTACTGCTATTATAATTTTAAGGCAGCCATTAATCTTGAGATTTATTTATTTTGACCGATATCTCGTCTCTACATTTGCTTTTATCAAGATCTTTTGTTTTTTAGATGTCTAGGAGTGGATCTATACCCAAGAATAAATCAAGATCTGTTATAAATTTGAATGTACATCTATTCTCTCATTTCTAGTTATTCCACTTCGATGTTTAAAACCCAGAAAAATATAGCTAATCGCTTTTTGAAATGAAATATGATTTGTATCTTTTCATCAACTAATATGGCTGCGTGAAACACTGCAAAAACAAGAATTTCTTCCAGAATATATATTATTATTTTCCACAATACAACACATTCACAATATTTATTTTTAGTACGGAATACACCTGAAATTACAGATACTTTGATTATTTTTATTTCATCATGTCCACCCCTTCAACCTACTTTTTCTGCAACGAACGACGAATCTAGATTTCTCAGAGCCCCTGCTCAATCATTCCATTTGCTATACAGTAGATGGTATTAACTCGTTTGAGATTAATACCGTTGTGCCGCAAGGCTCTGTTCTCACACTCAACTTTTTCCTCCTTTTTATTAATTGTTTTTTTCTCCCTCGCTTTGAATTCCATTCATAATTTTGCAGATTTCAAAATATTCATTTAGTACATTCCGGTCGACTTATGGTGTGAATAGTATAAATTTGAACTTTATGAACACTTTGAACATACATGTTTAGCGTTTATCTGCAAAAGTTATTAAATATCGGTTAAAATTTAATTCTCACATTCAAGCAGGAGAAGGGAATGTTTTTAGTCTTCTTACAAACGAATCAATAATATCAAGTATCAATACTCTTAAACATAGACGTAATATTGATAGATATAAGATTGAAGTGATATCAAAATATAGTAACGGATTGATTAAGGGATTTTATACGATACCTAATATACAAGGAATTTTTAGAAGGTATTGGGATGTGGCAATAAGCTGGGATTTGAGATCTATATATTAGACTATCAATTCATCCGTCCAATTAATTCAAGGCCGAAAGAAAAACATTTAACTGACCACACTGCTGCGTTAATCAACGAAAGAACCAATGACCGGGTATGCTTTAAATCGTTTTAATTACATCATAAATTGGAAATATGAAAAGGGATTGAACTTCCGCCCATATCGCCTTACATTCTCGCGATTAATTAATTTGAGCGACACCACTTCAGCTCACTAGACACACACCGTAACCCCAATTTTATAAGCCATACTACGATTCCTAGTAAAGCTGACTGCACTCGAGTGCACAGAATTGTGCTGTGCTTCATTGCAATCATTGTTGTTGCGATTGCATCGGACACTGCTCTTAATTGAGTTATAGGAGACATACCAACCAGCACTCTACCCAATCCATGCTAATTTAAGTTTTACTACAGCTGGGGCCTGGAACTGTGGAGTAGCTACGTCGGCCAATAGGTACCATACACACAACCAATTCACACAATACGTGCAGCAGTCCCGTGAAAATCTAGGAAGTTTTACTCTCCCCAACGGCTCGGGGGAGTGACTTTTCTTGCAATAAAATTTATCGAATTAATTTAGTAAGGCACTAAACCACGTTAACCGCCCCCCCCCCCCTTGGGCACACAAAAAAAATGTATATGCTCCTATTTTGCCACTATTCCGTAGAATCAAGTTCCTTCTGGAAGTAGGAGATTTTCAAGCCAGAAGTTCTGCACAGCAAGCAGAATTGTTTCTGAAGTCATT
This sequence comes from Dasypogon diadema, assembly GCA_006980735.1. NCBI lineage: Eukaryota > Metazoa > Arthropoda > Insecta > Diptera > Asilidae > Dasypogon > Dasypogon diadema. Next base: position 39,372 of record QYTT01090445.1, read on the forward strand.
AATCATAGTCGAAACAGGACGGATGAAGTATGTTGAGAATGGTGCTGGGGAGCGGAAGTCAAGTGTTTTGGGAGCCTTTTTGTTGACAAGTTTTATAGAGTTTGAATCGGTTGTACCCCACATTGATTAAGGATGAAACACCTCCATAGATCGATTGACCCAAATTTGATTGATGATGTGTGTTGAACAAGAGTTCGTTGGACGAGAACAGGTGTGCAGAAAGATTTTCAAGGAACTGAAAATTTATGATGAGGAAAAAGAAAATTTTGTTCCATTTATATGGACTGATGTGGGAGTAAAGTGCGAAAATTGATTGTGCAAAAAAATGGACAGAAATCTTTTGAGAAGGAACGAAATGTTCTGAAGTGATTTCGGTTGAAGTTATTTTTGTGCAGTTCTCTTTCCGTGCAATAAAAAACTACCTTTTGTGCACGTGAGAAAAGGAACTTCCATCTACTACCACTGCAAACATTTATTACAGGAGTTATTCAGGGAATATCTGGCAAGATTTGCACTCAGCTCGAACAGAGAACCCAGAGCGCCAATTTAAATTGGGACAAACAAATGTTAGCACCGACATAAATGAATAAATTACCAGGCATTTGTTGAGGTAGGTTTATGAGGACATAAAATTTCCGAAATCAAATCCACCCTTGCGTACAATTTGCAATGAGTGACAAATACCCACTCGTTAAATCTGCTAATCAAGTCATTGCTATTAAACCCATGAGAATGTTAAAATAAGCTCTTGACATGGCTGCGGCCACTATAAATATTCACGTTTCATGCAACTAGTGAACTAACAGAATCTCGTTAAACAAGATGTAGCTCACCTACACAAATAGTGTCGCATTTGTAGCATCTACATCCGGGTGGAATTTAGCCTGGTTTAGGTTAAAAGGATGTGTATAGGTTTGAACCTAATTAGCATATCCAAGTTAGCAATTAATTAGAAGACTGCCAGGCACCGCGTAATTAAATCCTTAGGCAATTGTTGCATATACTACCGCAATTGTCAAGAGAGCTTGGTAATGCTAATCAATCAATAGAATGAATATTTGACGTGGTGTAATGCAAATTTGTGGCTTGTGAAGTGCGAAAGTTAATGTAACTAAAAGTAAATCCATTTAGAACTCCAAATTATCGATATCAACAACGTCACAAATAAAAAAGTGCCACCACAGAGATAAGAAGAGTATGTAAGGATAACCAATCCATTAAGAGTCATAACTACAGATGAAGAACTCATGGATCGATGGATCATGATCACTGACTAAAGCAACTGCATTTTTCCAAAGACAGGGAATGCACAAAGGAGGCCTCTTACTCCCTTTCAACCATTTTTTTGGTAAATCTTACAACTGGGTTTCCTAATTATGGCGTGTATTCCGAACTATCTACTTAATTATTTTAGCATTAAGCGCATAAAGCGCCAAATCTCACATTTTTCTCCAGAAATCAAAGAAAACTCACCCGATTCTGGTAGACGAGCTGTGAAACGCGTTCGATTCTACCAAAGAGCACATTGATTTATTTGGGTATACGACATTTCTTTTGGCAAGAATTAAATGCTGATTTTATTGGTTTTCACATAAATTTTTACATAATAAAAATCATTTGGAACATTTGTCAGGTTAAAATAATTCCCAATTATATTTTCCCTCATAGTTCTTTTTGTCTAAACTATATTATGTGCATTATAGAATTGTCTACTATGTTTAGGCAATATTATAAGAAAAGCCTGAAGAGACTAAATGGGCATTTTTCCTGTTGTCGTTAAATACCCCGTCCTTTAAATTTTATTTTTTATAATTAGGTACGGTGCTTAATTTTAATTTCTCACATAACTACTGCATACTATACATAGAACCAGTCAGTGGCTTAAGGTCATAGCTTCCAACTCTTTGCAAATTAACACCTCTGTGCTGCCGAAATACCACAGTGACCACAGAATAGTGAATACAGACCAAATCAGAAGTCTCGTAAGGAATAATAAATTTTCTAATACATATATCAATCACAATTTTCTGATAAATCAAACTCCAACATGAGTTAGCCAGTTCCAAACACTACCAAACATTGGATTACCAGACTACGAGGCAGTGGTCAGCGGTGGATACATTCTCTTTGTTGCCGTTCTTCAACGCTTCCCAGATCGGGATGTCGCAGCCATAAGTGCAGGATAATTCTATTCAATTCAATTCATCAATCGATCCATTCAATTAAATCCAACTCTGTTGGCCTTGATGATATTAATTCATGATTCTTTAAGTTTTTATAATCGCATACCTCACCCTATTTCCCAAAATTAAACTAAACTAAGTCTTATTTGCCATGCACCCAAAAAATTTCTGATGTTGTAATCATCACTAAAATCCAAAATATTTCTGTCTGGCGGCCATCGATATCTTATGTTTCCTTGGTAAAATCTCGCTCGAATCCGAAGCTTCATATCTCACAATAACTAACTCCTTTTCGATTCGGTTTTCATTCAGTTCGTTTCATATGTGTGAAACTGCCTTATTAAAAGTTTTTTGTGGCCGACGGAAGACTCTTGACTCGGGATATGACGTTGTATTAGTACTGTTTGATCTTACAAAGGGTTTCGACAGTATTGATTATGCAGTGCCACTTAAGAAACCATGCCATAATTTACGCTTTGTTAATTAAGGCTAGTTAAAATCGGTAACCACTTATCTAATCTTTCACCTCTTTTTAATGGAGTGCCCCAAGGTTCGATAATTAGCTCTGTTCTATTTAGCTTATTTATCAACGATGTGCGTTCTGCTGTCCAAGATGTGAAATTATATCTTTACGTTGCTGATGTGCAACCCTATTCCCCTTCACCTGTTGAAGACCTTGGTGGAATTCGTATGTGGGCGGTAGAAACCTGGTTTTTGTTATCCTATGTGTGGTCTGTGTTATCCTCTGCTGATCAACTTGCCAGAGTCTTAAGGCAAAAACACATCCAGGCAAGTCTTAAGACGAGTTTTTCAACCCTTCTTTGCGATGAGCCTTGAAGCTTTTCTTACGGAATGTAAAACAAAATAACGTCAGGACCAGGTGTTGTCATTCTTGTTTTGGTGACACCAAATATCTGTAGACACGAGCGTATTTTTTTTGAAAAATTTTTAATTTTACTAAGTGTTGGCAGTGGAATGAATAGAAAATTTCAAACCTTACACAAAGCCTACCTCGCAACTCGGCGCATGGTTGCCACATTGAAAATCATTTGTAGAAAATTTTGACAAGGCCTTTAAGGAAGCCTTAAGGTCTAATTGTGTTCCTGCCATTAATCCTTCCGCATTTCATGCAGACTAAAGGTTGCATTTAATAATTATTTGCGTTTTATTTATTTGTTTAGAAGATTCGACCATATTATCTAAATACAGCTTTTCTCTAGTTGGCTTCTCTCTCGAGACCTACTTACAATGGACAAGACTAGTATTCCTTTACAACGTAGACATAGGATTGGGTTAATGCCTTAGTTTTGTTCTCTATGAGGGTTTCCACTAATTTGGTACTTATTTAGTATTTTTTGGTTTATATTTACTTTTTACATTTTTAACTTATGTGAAACGAAACAAAAAATGAAAGTAGTTGCCGTCTATTTAGTTTCTATATCAGTTAATTAATTGCCTGTTAGGTTTCAAGTTGTAACAGCTTTGGTGTATTTAAGAGCTAACCTTATAACTAATTTCTTATTTCTGTTGCTTGCAAACATTCAAAATATTTATTTATATCCGATTGTGTTCAACTGATTTCAACATAGAGTAGATTAAGTGGCTTTGTTCTACGCATCAATATTACCTTCAAGTCTTAAGGGGATTCTTAATTTATGTTACGCTACAGAAACACTTCGCAGATTAACGACAAGTAAGCAGATAATACTTTTCTATCCTGAAGAGGCAACGCTAAGATGATGAGTCCGCAAATTAAGACCCTCTCGACTCATTTATTTTACAAAAGCACTAATGGCCACGCTCAGATAAAGCAGAAGTTAAAGAGTTATTAATGGGAATTTGAGTCGACTTAGTAAACTTAATCAATTACCTATCACGTGTACCGTTATACAATTAACGACAACCCATGATGAACTTAAAACCTCATTTCATTCTTCTCGTCAAGAAATTTCTCCAAGTAAGCATCTGCCCAGCCCAGCATTACCCTACGAGTTCTAAACGCGTAATTTACTCGCGGAACATGACCCTCTAAGTAAATGCCAAGTCATTTTTAATGTTTCTTCAAAGGCTTTTATCGCTGTTAGCAAATTTTTAGCCTGAAGTTTGTTGCAATTACAATCTTCATTTGCCATTGAAACGTGTGCAGGTTTGTAATCCTATCCCAGGAGGCAAAAAGTACCTAAAGTCGGAGATTATTGCGGCGTGTCATGCATTTCTTCTGGATCATCATAGATCAAAGTCAGTGAACAACTTCACCTCTTTACAGTCACAAAAGAAAAGTTTTAAGAAAAACAGAAATGATCTG
>QYTT01090447.1:0-25949 GCA_006980735.1 Dasypogon diadema
TTGTACACAGGCCTTCTAGAGAGTTGGCTCTTCATTATGCCCCACACATTCACAATTGGATTGGCATCTGGGGATTGGGATGGTCAGTCCAACGCTGTTATGTTATTTTCTGCTTTCCAGGTCCTGCACAGTCGACTCCGATGTTTGGAATTGTTATCCTCTTGTAAGATCCAATCATCATAATTGGGTCCAAACATCTTCCTCACTGATTTTAGGAGAGCACGCTGATAAATGTTGACCATCTTCTTACTGTCCAAATTCTCGGTAAAGAGCTCCAAGCAGCCAAAACCGAAAGCATCCCCAAATGTTGATTTTTATTGGATGCTTGACAGTGCGCTGGATGAAACAGGTTCCGCGAGTGGACCAAGCACGCTTCATGCGAGTCCACGCCCAAAATGTCGATTCATCGCTGAACACAATGTTCGACGAATCGCGATTCAAATTCTCGATAGCCCAGACCCTTCGCTTTTCCCTATGAGCTTCGGAGCCTTTGCCTCGCTCAGTCTTAAAGAGGGGGTGCCTTCAAACAACTGCAGTATCACTCTATCCTTCTTTCTAGTTGCTCTCTTCACCACCCGTGCAGGAAAGTCGTCAACAGTTTTCGCCTCCAAATGCTGGTTTACCTACTTCACAACGAACTTCTTAGATTTTTTAATTACCTTTGCAGTAGCGGCATACGACAACATCGGTTCTTTTGGATGCGTACACAGAAAGACTGCTTCATACCGTTTCGCTTATTTTGAACGCGAAGTTCAAATGTATCATTTCATTTCCCTTATAAAGTATTAACCATTTTAAAATAGGTAAATTTTACTTGTGTTCGTTTAAAAGAGCGGAAATAAAAAAGACAACCCAAAAATATTTTGAAAATTATGTCTGGGGCGCTGGCTATAAAAGTACCTGTCAAAAATACAAATAAATTCAAACAAATAAAATACTACTTGTCTTTTTTTTGTTTCGCATCTCGATTGTGCTTGCATCTTAGGAGTACCCAAGACTTTGATCTTTAGACTCCCACAAATTATGAGTTCGGGTCCATTTTAAGGGCTATATAATTAAGGACTGTATGAAGATAGACCACTATAACTATACATTTTTAAAAGTAGTGTCGAGACCAATCTTTTGATACCAAAGTCGACTGGAAAGAATGTGATGAAAAATTCACTTCATTTTTCGAATCCCGGAGGCGACTCTTTTCGCTAACTTCTTAATTACTCCGGAACGGGTGGACCAATTTTGATGAAGTAAAGTGCAGTCGAAAGGTAAGGGATGTGGCTTTCAACCTCCATCACAAAGAGGTTAACAAAGTATCATCGGAATCCGCCAGATGGCAGTTTACCTCCAAATTTCTCCAATTCTATTCCATCAAATTTTACGCCCTAGATATCAACCGATTTTAACCAAATTCAGTATTTACAATCTTTTTGTGACCCTTTATTCAAATCTATTCAAATAGTCATCCCCGCCGAAATCTAGGCACCAAAAGAGCACAATTTAAATTTTCGTCTAAAATTTCAGCCCGATTTTTCGCTTTCTCACAAAAATAAAATACAGACATTTCAGAATGATATCAAATATCACAAAACATTAGCAAAGTAAAATATTAAAAGAATTATGAAAATCGGTTCATATTTACCTGAGATATTCAATTTCCAATGTAAAATAAATCCAACTTTTCCCACTTTTTTACCAACATTGTACATTTGTGACGTCATATGTCCACATAACTGATGATTTTTTCTTGTGGTAATTTTCTACATTTCATAAGTAATTTGTCACAGGAAACCGCATCTCGATTGTGTTAATATCTTTGGAAATATACGAAATCTAGGCAGCTTCCATAAAATTCATAGAAAAAGTTATCAATTTTGATGAAAACTGCGCTGCAACCGCAGGACTCTGCTTCATGTTTTATATTGCTGAATACTGCAATTGCAGGGCAATGTTGCTTTTATGAAAACGGCCAGACTGTTTTTTATGATCGTTATAAGTAGACTCATGTTCGCACCACCTTACTCTTAATTCCTATCTTAAAACCGTTCATAAAATCTACTTCCCACATGTACAACTTCTGCTTCACGACTTGTGTTATAAAATCGCGGCGATTTTGACAAATCTGAAAACTTTTCCGATTTGAATGATCGAGTAAATCTGAAGCAAAAGTCCGTAGTGTTTGGCCAATCTCACGCACAAGAGAAATGCAAAACAAATTTCGCGCCCAATATAGAGCATTATAAATTTTTAAGCTGTTTTGGGCTACATTTTGCTAAGGTACTATTAGAATTAACTACATCTGAACAGATTTTTATTATTATTCCGGAGAGCTGTATAACGGAGGCTGCGACCACCTAGGATTATTTGTGTTTAAGCCCTTTTAAGGGACCCATTCAAGTCTAGTTCGCATGTGTAAGAGCACAGAGCCTTAAGAGCCGCTTAAGACTCTAACAGAATATAAATGTGGGCCCGTTTCAAACCCTTTCACAGGATTGCGCGGGCGCAGAGCTCTATTGCATACATCTCAGCTTGGAAGATGGTTCGGTTAGTGCGGAACCCAGTGCTTTGGCAGCACTATAGTTGGAGCAAAGACACTCGCTCCGGCGTTGCCTCCCATCTTGGTTCCGACCATGTGCCTGATTCCATAACATGTCGCACATCACATGGTAACAAAATTCTCTATAAACCGAACCCACAATTGTTGGTGAATAAAAAGCGTAGTCCCAAGTTTGGCGCATGTTTTTCCTTTTGTTCTTTCAATTAGTTAAAACTTTGGAGATTTGGCTGTGATATTACCATAATCTTTTCAAATTTGTTAGAAAAAATTAAACAACATCTGGAAAATTATTTACACATACATACGTCATTTCTGTAATTACGTCTTCATTAAAGGCAGCGATTCAATTCACACACAGCTGGGCAAATATGTGCTAATTTGTAATCCAAAATGGTTCGTTCCTTTATCAAATAAATATTTAATCATAACTTCGAAATTATTGGACATACACTAGCTGGAAATCGCCTACGTACACCCTGTAATATGAAAGTACTTTTTATAGAAATTCAAGCTAATTGTGGATTTTGTAATGAAGTTTATTTCATATATATTCCTTGTATATTTACAGTTTAGGAAATGCTAACATAATACAATCTGAGTAAATGAAAAATGAAAAATAACAAGGATATAGAACCTATAATTGGTTTAGACCAATTACGATATACAATAGATGTAGGTAAGAAAAGAAAATAATGCGTTTGTAGTTAATTGTCCGCGGTTACTTATTCTTACATATTCGTAGCTGACCTTCAAATCTGCAGGCAGTCCTATTGTCCGCAACCTGTCGACGCACTCTTTAGCTTTAATTTGCCATTTCATGAATGTTCCGTTGATCTGTAGTAAATCCCGTCCACCATATTGGACCCGCCATTTTGAATCTCCAAAATTTCACTCTAGATTCGAAATCAGTGACCTCCAAAAACCCATATGAACTTATTTTCATGATGATCGAGTAACTCTTGAAAAAGTTAACATTTTCGGTCGCCATATTTCATCCGCCATGTTGAATACTTAAGCGTTAACGTTAAATTCGTTATCATCAGCCCCAAAAACCTATATATCCGTCATTTTTCCAACATTACATTGACGTTTAGAAAATCTTGTCGACCATATTGGATCCGCCATTTTAAATTTAAGAAATCCGACTCTGGACCTCGAAACGACCTCGACCTCGAAATCTATATATACATATTTTCATGATGACCGGAAAAACTTAAAAAAAAATTACATTTCCGGCTTTAAAAAATGAAACTTTCATGTGGCAGCCCTCTGAAGGAGTTGCCCGATTTGGTTAATTTTCTACCAGAATATTTAGATTTTACTAAAGTACTTGCGTGCCGAATTTTATCTATTTATTTCGAAGCGTTCTCGTTTTAGAAGGAAAATATCGATTTTTTATTTGACATAGCTGGAGGTTTTATATGGCAACCCTATGAAGGAGTTGTCCAAATTGACCCATTTGCGAACCTGATCTTTCATTTTTAATGTGTACCAAATTTCAAGTCTCTAGCTTAAGGCTTTCTTGAGATAACTTGCGGACAGACAGACAGACAGACAGACGGACATCTATTAAACGATTTCTTTTCTTCTCCAATTAATGGCAATGTAGTTTAGTGTATCATGAATATTTCGATGCGTTCAAAACCTTCTAAACTACAAGCCATGAATTGGCCTTGAGCAAGAATATTGAACTCTTTTTTATGAACGCTTTAAGATAGTAGAAAGTGGTCCTATAAATTCAACAGACCACTTCCTGATATCTTAAAGCGTTCATAAAAAACGAGTTCAATATTCTTGCTCAAGGCCAGTTCATGGCTTGTAGTTTAGAAGGTTTTGGATGCGTTACAAACGTTTGCTCTACAACATCTGAGATATAAAAATCAGAAACAACAAAGGCCATGAAATTCGGTAGAAAAGGTCTGCGTACAGTCAGGTTAAAACTATAAATAATATTAATCAACTTAAGATTTAATAACTAGTTGCACATTGTTTCCTTTTGAGGACTTCCTGCAATCTCTTCTGCATAGAAGACGCAAGTTTTGAGGCTTTCTGAGCACTGATATTGTTCTATAATTGCTGCAGAACTCTTTTCAACACGTTCTTCAAAATAATGTGATATTGACGAATTCTTCGTTTTAGTAGATCCCATAAATATTCTGGAGCATTGCGGTGGTGCATGCAACTGTTTTGCTGCAATATAAAGCTATCGTAACTTCACAATATCCGATGTGTTCTTGGAGTCATTATCATGCATAAAGTAGTATTCATCACCTAATCAAAATTTTTCAGCACTTTACTTTAAATTTCACTTTAAAATATTTGGGTAGTCATATCAGTTCATGGTAGACACGATGAACTCTAATTTTCTTCTTGCGTGCGATATGCCCATGAATTTCGGCCTTTGTAAAGGGGTAGTTGAATACTTAGAAAAAAAGAATGGACTCTCCGCTTTCCTTTAAATCTTTAATCACTTTACGAAAGTGAGAATTATTATTATTATTAAAAATTGCAAAATCCGAAAAATGATATAGTTATAGTTTTTTTTGCAGTTGGCTCCAAGGAAGGTGCCTGCGAATTTTATCTTATTTGAAAGCCTAAGACCTACGCAACTAAATACAACTGAAATATTTAAGAATATCTTTATTAGAATCTATCAATTCTGTAATTTTGTTTAGCTTAATCCCAGCCACAATACGTAAATGTTTCTTACCGCCATGCCGAGAAGTGTGTCTTCTAGCCCAGAAGGAGAAGCTCAATATTATTATTTTTATCATTCCCTAATACAAGGTTGTTGATTGTTAAAGATAAGCGAGTCGCACCTATCAAAGCTCAAGGTGGGTTATCGTGCCGATAAGCTGAAGTCAGCTTTGAGACCAATCAATCAACATCACTAGAATGATATGATTTGTTTAATTTTATAATTTTGAACTTACTTTTATTAATATCCATTCATCCGCGTTGAGTCAGTTCATTTTACTACGGCCCTACCCCAATCAAATGAGGCAATTATTGCTTTTCTCTGTTTTATCACAATATAATAAAATAAAAGCTTGTTTTTAAAATTTGTTTTTACTGTGAATTTATTTCAGAAATAATTTTGTAATAAAATGCGTTGCAAACTCAGTTAATTCTTATCCGACACAATTGCAAAAAACTGCATTGAATTGGTCTAAAAAAAGGTAGAACAAGGTTAAAAGTTCAGATATGTCATTTTGCTCCCACCTCCTTGTCTGAAATTTAGAGGGCGATTACCGGAGGGTTGAGAATATATCCTGCACCCTTCACCCTTACCATAAAATTTTTTGTATATCTTGACTCTTATTATCACCACAAAATATGTTTCCAATTTTTCCGAGACACCGAGTATTAATATTAAATTTACGAAACTATTTGATACTAAGCAAAAATTTCTAAAATTTTCAAAAATGCTAATGCACGACACGGTCCACAGCAAGAGAAGTTATAAACCAATATAGAGTAATATCAGAGAAAACGGGTAGGTCAATTATGGCGGTAGCAAAGACAAATATTTCTCTAAATTTTTCGCCAAATAGATACATGGAACCATTTTAATTTTTATTTAGTCGTTGAACATACGGAAGTACTCGTTGAACTCTAGGTTTCATTTATACGGTAAAAATTTTAAGCAAAAGTTTAATGCACCGGATTCGTAATAGTTTCTTTGGGAAATTACTCAATCAATAGGAAAATTACAGAGCAATCGTTTAAGTGTAGATACATTGTATATGTATATGTAGATATTTCACTCTGGAAATGTAAGGGGGCAGTGTTTCAATGAATATCTCAGTGGCTAATGATACACGGAATCATAGATTCAGATCTCAGGTCAAATTTTCTCTGCTGACAAGAGAATAATTATTCAAAGCTGTCGGGGATTGCAGCAATTAAATTGATTCGGTACTTACGTTGACCAGTGGATGCAGTTACAGCATTTGTCAGGAAACAGATGGACTTCCTTCCCTGAGCTTGTGACTCTTAATGGATCAATTAATCCAATGATTATTTTGATTACAGATATTCCCCAATAAAATGTCATTCTTTCCAGAATCGGTAAGCCCTATAAAAGCTTTTTGTAGTTTGTATTTTCTTACGAGCCTAGGTCTCAAGATATCCGCCCCCGATTTGCTTGAAGTTTTGAAAAATCCTCAAGTTTTTAGGTTTAAAAACATGTTGATATATATTTTTTAAATTTATCACGAAGTGCCTTTTTTTTCTTAATACAAATCTTCCTAGAAATCGATAAATACTTTTGAATATGTAGTATTAAAGTAGTGTTATAAAAAATTTCAAATTAGACAAACCCTTCATAAACATAGAATCAACAGAAAAGTAAAGCATGTTACAATAAAACAGATCGATGTTAAACATTAATTTAAAATCAGTGATGTACAAAATGAAGATTTCTTTAATGAAACATGTTATTTGATCCATTACAATTAAGTGTGAACGATAAAGTCCGCCACCTATTCGGCGGCACACGCGGATCCGCATATCAAAACTTTTTATAATATCTCGGCATAATTGCTCCTCAATCTCATCAATGCGCGATCAAATCTCGTCTTTGAGTTGCTGGATGGTGGTTGGCTTCTTGACATAGACTTTACTCTTCAGATGGCCCCAAAGAAAGAAATCTAACGGTGTCAAATCGCAAGATCTCGGTGGTGAACTGACTTCACTGTTTCGGGAGATTATGCGCTCAGGAAACTTCTCATGCAGGAGAGTCATTGTGTTGTGGGCTGTGTGGCACGTCGCGCCACCTTGTTGAAACCACATCGATGTCATAATCTTCCAATATTGGCTACAAAAACTTGTTTAACATTGCGCGGTAGCGCTCGCCATTCAGTGTGACCGAATTTCCAGCATCATTTTCAAAAAAAAAAACAAATGGTCCAATGATTCCTCCAGCAAAGAGGCAGCAATGTTTTCGGGTGAGCGTCCTGCACGAGCACGTACTGGCTTTTTAACATCTGCCACAGAGCCGGTTTCTTGGATTATGCAGGCCGAAAAAATTATGAAGAGCGCGAAATGCACTTTTGTTTGAACGTCCATTTTCGTAATAGGCTTCAATAACTTTAACACGTTGTGCAATGCTCAACTTTCCCATGATTCAATTTGCAAATGACTGAAGACGTCAAAACAAAAAGCTAACCTCAAAAAACAATTGACGTTTAAGCTCCGTTAACATCTGTCCAAACTATTGTAACACCTTGTATTTCAATTTGGGTGCCCCTACCTGCTCTTTTCTTACCCAACTGTGCAAGCCAAGAAGGGTAACGTTTTTAGGATGTTTGTGTGTATGTTTAATTCCTTGTTCCCTTCTATAACCTGAACGGCTTGACTGATTTTGACAAACTTGGTTTCGTTAGATTCGTCTGGATGCCAGGAGTGCCTATCGCTACATTACTTTAAGAATACAACGATATGGATTTTAGGTGCCAAATTATTGTTAGACTTAAACTGGAATATTGAATCCCATCTAGTCGGTCATTGAATAAAAAGTCTTTAAACAAACTAAAAGGAATTTGCAGTGGCCAGCAAAAGTATTCAAGCACTATGCAAATTTCCAAAAAATTTTAAATATAAAATTGAAAAATGTTTTGTAACAAGTTTTGTTTTGTAACAGTGGTCTTGCTCTAATAACTAAAATTGCATAGATTCACTAAAACGCTTAGTGAAATAAAATATGCAACGTAAAGGTATTCAAAGAACGCAAAATTTTTCAAACAGTAATAAAAAAATTCTTTAGAAGTCTCAATATTTGGTGTAGTTTCCTTCCATCTAACCTTCTAAGAATTGATTTGACAAGTTCTCTAGTGAGAAATTCAACCATTCTTCGATGAATATATCTTTAAGTTGTGATTTTTTGAATTTTTTGTACGTTTTCTTATACAATCTCCCAGCAAAGCGCAGAGATGCTCCGACGGTTGATTGCAGTGGAGTATCGAACATTTCTAAACAGTTATATATATATATGATTTCTATTTTAATCTTTTTAAAGGGAATTTAAAAATATGATGTTTCTAAAAAATAGGCAAATAATACAACAACCAAATTAATATATAATAATTGTTTATATCAAGCTTATGAAAATGTGAGCAAACTTTAAGAAAATCTATCGAGCGAACACTCACTACAATAGTCAATGAACATATTCTTAGGATCATCAAATGCATAAACATTTAACGTGTTTAAATTGCATGCCTTTAACCGCAATTTAAAAAATAAACGGTAATAACTCCGCAAAAAAGGGATTTAAAGTGCTTTTCACTTTATCCATTTGAGCAAAAAAAATTTTGAAAGGTGTGCTGTAGACTACCAAGTATAAGCCCTATTTGACAAGCGCCCCAAAAAGGAAAGCCGCATTTCTTCATTTAACCACACAAGCAAATTACTTGGGTCAAAAGCCCGCTTTAAGCGTTCGAGCAAACTAACTATACTGATGCGATATTATCAAACACAGCCTTCCCGGCATCTCCCCCCCCCCTCACCCCAGCGCCCATGTGATTGCATCAGAAGCAGGAAATCGCTGCAGCAAAACTCCTTGAGCTTTGAATTCCGCAAAATTGTGATTTAGCGGCAGTGCCTCGTACGAATCCCTTAGCATGCTGCCAAGGCAGGCATAAGTAGAGCACCGCAACATCCTAATCATTTGTCGCACCGCCGTGTTTGATATTACTACACAAAGAGGCTGTATCGTGTGCTCCTCACAGTGCAGGCAGAGCAGATCCAGATACCCATCCGTGCCGTTCAGGAGCGGCCTTAACACATTGACACGATGATAATCGGGATTCGGGCAGAGAACCCTACTGCCGAGTGTTGAAGTGCGAGGAAATGCGGCGAAAAGCCTGACTGTTCCCAGGAGTGAAGGGAATTTATCTGGAAAGCTTCCATTTCTGCAAATGGACTCATTTCACAAAAAAGCTCCGTTCTCACACGAAGGAAAGCAATCGTAAAATCACCTGTCCTCAGCCATAAAATATCCTTTTACTGGGAGTTTGGAAGTTTTCAATTACGAGGAAAAAATTATGGATTTATGGCTGTTAAATTACTCTTCCGAGGAAAGGAGTTAATTTCGAATGGGATTTTTGTTTTCCTTGGTCTGGCGCATTACTAGGAGGGACTTTGCACTTTTAGCACCGTCTTTTGTTTTCTATTTTTAATTCGATATTAGAAATACAATTCCGCTGACGATAGTACTACACAATTTATATTGTACAAAAAGGAGAGCTTGCGAACTACAAAGTTAACGCAATATTTCTGCAACAGTCTTGAAGTGAAAGAAGATTTGAAAAGTTAGTTGTATCTCTAAACACAGGACACTGAAACTAATTGTGGAATGAAAGTTTCAAAATTTCTCCTTATTGAACTCAATTGAAATATTCAATTACTTAAGCCTACATGGATTCCGTATATGTAGTATTCTTGCTCAAAGAAGAACTACTTATAATTTCTGTTGAATAATACAAACACAGATTGTTTAACTCTTTGGCTACAACGAGGTGGCCGGGGACTGTATATAAGCAAAACTTTAACGCGATCAATGTTTGGATGAATTAAATTATACATTTAGCTAAATTTTCGATAATATGAAGTAAAATTCGTGTACATTATAAAGAAACACGGAAACAAATTCGCATCCAAAAAAGTGAACAAATTTCTACATTATCTCTTCAACGTACACAGCAAAACTTTTGAACTACGAAAGCAACTGAGCGACATTAACTCGTAGCCTACCATCCCGATCCCAAGAGATGATTTTGAGGGAAGCCACTTTAATGGGAATAGTACCTAAAAGGTTAAAGCAATTCTTTACAAATAATTACTTTCATTTGGCTTTATCCGCCGCACATAGGGACCAAAAACATCAAAAGTTGGATATTCTCTCTACCAATCAACGCAGCTTTGTGTCCGGTACGTCTGCTACAACAAACTTATTAGATTTTACCTCTAACACAATTACCGGCTTTAGTGATAATCTGCAAACTGACTGTATTTATACAGACTTCAGTTAAGCTTTTGATAAATTGTCACATTCGATCATTATGCTGAAATTGCAGAGGCTTGGTTTTCCGGTCTTAATGTTAAAATGGTTCCATTCGTATCTCTCCGATAGAAGCTATCAGGTGCTTTTTCGTGGTTCTCTGTCTAGAGTCATAGAGGCTACGTCTGGGGTGGCTCAAGGTACTCATCTTGATCCTCTTATTTTTGTCCTTTCCATTGACGACATTGTTCAGCTCTTGAAGCACTGCAGAGTTTTAATTTATGCTGACGATATGAAGATATTCTCCTTCATTAATGATGTTAATGACTGTGCTTCTCTTCAGGAAGACCTGAACACTTTCTTCTTCTGCTATGATCACAACCACTTAGAGCTCAACATAGGTAAGTGTGAGTGTGGAATCCTTTCTACGCTGTACACATTGACTGCATTGAGTCTGTACAGTGCAAATTCATTAGATTTGCGCTTGCGAACCTCCCTTGGAATGACCCTTTGATCCTCCCACCTTATCACGAGCGACTTAATCTTATTGGCCTGAGCTCCTTGGAAAAGCGACGCAAGGTTGCTGACATAGTTTTTATTCCCCAGCTATTGAACTCCAACATCGATTGTCTGGAGCTCCGAAATAGGGTGCGCCTCAGGGCTAATAGCCGTAATTTGAGGAGTGTTCCCCTTTTGCATATTAATTCTTCCAGAACTAACTATGGCAAGCATGAGCCTATTAACGGCATGTGTTTAGCAGTTAATCGCGCTGGGGAACACTTCGACTTGAATGTGCTCAGGAACGTGCTAAAGAGTCGCCTTTTTCTTGCCTTGTGATTCTTTGTGGGACTTTTTATTACTTCATTACTATAACTTACTTGTTTGTTAACATTACTAACATCTTTTATTTTTCCTTTGTTTGGTTAACCTTACTAACAGTTATATGTCCTGCATGTGCTTTTCGGGGAGCCTAATCTTAACACATTTTTTGAAATGTGTGAACGCTTAATGCGGGGATAGGTAAATAATTCTTCGCTCTTGCTGAGAAGTGCGCCTTCTGGGCTAGAAGGGAAACTCAAGGTCAAACTCAATGAAACTCAATGTCAAATTAATGGGTTGCTTGTTTCGTTACAAAACAAAAAGCTATAAAACATAAAGTTAAATACCAATGTTTATTTACGAAATTAATGTTCTAGTGAAACAATATATGTATACCATTTTCAGATTAAACTCTCTTATTATGGTGATTCGGGCAAGGTTGCATTCCATTTGGACAACGTTGCAATCTATCCGGACAAGGTTGCATTCGATTCGGAAAAGGTTTCAATCTGTTCGGAATAAGTTGCATTTAATATGAAAATGGTATAATAGCATAAATATATAGATAATTTTATATATTAGTCCGATATGGAATTATCATCTGCATTCATTTTCTATATCCGAAGTATATGGCGTTTTTTACAGCACTATCAAAACCAAAACGTCTTTATGAACTATCTTCCTCGATTTTTGAATATTTTCCATGCTTGAAATAAATGCATCTGATGCTATTAGTAACCTATTAAGCACATCTTCGCACGTTTTATTTTTCGAGAGTAATCTTCCCTAAAACTTTTGAAAACTTTATTACTCGCCTCTTGAGCCTCCTCACTTAACTGTCCGATCGGCGATATTGAAGTGGCTATCACATCTGGCCGGTGGATTAAAGTTTTATGAAGGGCCTGTGTCATCGGGCACTAAGCGTATTTTTTTTATGTATAATAACGCAGCCTCCAAAGTATATTTTCGAAATTTTCTGTATCTATTAGATGTCCACTATAGATAATGTCTACAATATAATATCTAGTCTTTTAATCAGTTCAACAGATATGCCAGTTATTTCTACAGCTTTCTCAAAATTATGCAAAACCGTCTGACCATATTTCCATCATTTGTAGTTCCATATCCTTGTTTAGGCGTGTCAACTATTATACCCAATTCTTGCTTAAATTTCATCTGAATTTTTTCTCTCCTTTCAGCAACTACCTGTCTGTAGTGTTTTTACGCCAGGTGAAGAACAGACTCTAAGAATCTCGTCTATCATTGTCAAAAGCATGCTATAGCTTACTTCAAAGTTCTTGTTACCCATCTCATATTCGGGTGGTAGAATTTTCCAATTTGATCACCAATGTATTTTTTTCTGTTTGGGTAAGTTCGGTTGTTTCACGGACAAACTGGAACCGTACGAGTCTGCATGAAAACTTATTGTTTTACCAAAGAATGACTTCTTAATCAGGGGCATCGTCTATTGTCAGTTGTAAAGGTAGCATTGAAGCAATAAATATATTTGCATCAATAGATTTTGAATCGGTCAAGAACTTTTATTTTGTATTCTGGTTGATCGGATCCGTTAAATCGCAACTTGTAATATAAACGTTGATTTTCTTTTATATCTTGTCTTAGCACTTCACTTTGAGATTACAATATGTGTTTCGCTTTATGATCCAGAAGACCTTGTAGCTTTACTTCGGCCCCAGTTTCGGTGATAACGATGAGTTCCTTATTGGGGTAACATTTTTTTATAGGATGGAAACCGCAAAAAATATTTCTTCTTATCTTGTTGTATTGCTTTGTTGTGAGTTTAGCATCAATGAATAGTGACAGAGCTTCGGTTCTAGGGACTTTTTGTAAACCTGGACCAACAGATACGCGATACGCGGTTTTGTATTTTGCAGCACGTAGAATGTCTTTTACAACGTTAGTAGCGCTCACTAAACCAGATGATCTAAGGCTCCTTTGTACTGCGTAAGCAAGCTCTTCTGAAGAATAATGAGCTCGTAGGGACTCTGTTTTTTTGTGTTTTGCTCTTTCACTATAATCTTTAAAAGGTTTTCCCGGTCTTCCAATTTTCATTCTATCTGACTCCGAGATCTCCGCCTTCGCTTTTGAATATTTTCATTGTCAATGATCCTAATGACGTCTCTTTCTGCAACCAGATTTCTTCGGGATTTAGTGACCATGATATTATTTACTTAACATTGAATGTTGCCTTTATGAATGGGGCCCAAAACTCCACCTTTACCTTTAGAGATTTTAAAGGAATTGATATCAGGAATAAAGGTCGAATCCCTTTGTCATTTTTGTACCAATCCAAAGTTAGTAAAGCATAGAACCAATAATGCTAGAGCAGAATGAATTATATACGAGGGTGGATCAATAAGTGTTAGGAATGAAAACACAAACTTTTGGCAAATTTGTTTTTTATTTTTCAACGTAGTCTCCTTTTAATGTGATACACTTTTCCCAACGTTCCGACAATTTCTTTAAACCTTCTAAAAAATACGATTTTTCAAACGCATCAAATAGGCTTCTGTTTCACCGATGATCTCCTCATTTAAACTGAACTTTTTACCAGCGAGGCCCGTTTTTATGTTGGAAAACATGGCTAGTACGGGGGATGCGGCAGCCGTTCGTAACACAGGTCATGCACTGACATTTTGAAATTTACCATCACTTAAGATTTGCATTTCTCGGTCCTATAAAGTTTTTCTAAAAGCAATTTTAACCAACTTCGCTTGATTAAAATTGAAAATGTTCACTCTAAAAGTGATATTTTATCTAAAATCTATAGTTCTCCCGAATTTGCATTTCCTCTCGATATTGAAATCGAATTTGTACGTCGAGGGCTTGTGGTAAAAGCCCCCTAACCCATAAAAAACAAATTTGAAAAATTTTATGCCAGGATAATGTAATTTTTATTCGTCTTCATTTTTATGAAATAAAAAAATGTTAACCAAAAATGTGATATTTAGGATTTTCACCATAAGCCCTCGATGTGAGATCTTGTCTAAAATTTTGCCCCCCTCTAGATAAATTCTCCACCAACGCCCATTCTTGTACAGATAAGTTTTATGAGATTACAAGTCAGGAAAACAATTACTGGAAAACTGGAAATTACAATATTTTCGTAAAAACGAGAAAAATGGAACGGTGTCCAGGAAGGTACCCTACCTACACTACTTGAAGAGGTATCATTGACCTTCAGAAACAAAATATTTCACCAAGATAACGTGCCGTCACAATACCTTTTAAGCTCTAGATTGGAGCAGATTGAACTATAGCCAGACCACCAAGATCACTTGATTTAAAACCTGTCGATTTTTCTGTGCCAGCGCCATAATGAAATATGTCTATTTTACAAGAATGGATATGAGGGACTAGTTAATAACATGAGTTCTGGAAGCATCGGAAGGGGCTAAGGATGTTTTAATCACCAATAATCTGTCAAGAAGCATCAAACCTCGATATGTACTCTGCCTAGCTCAATGTAGAAGGCGCATGTAGCCATTCTGGTTGCTTCCACTACTCAGTAATAATTTTAACAAATTACTAAAAAGACATGCTTTTTATACCACATTACTTTTTCCTAATTATCTTTTTATTGTTGTGGAAGTTTTTCATTTTATTATTCATAGCAAGAGATGCAGAATAGGTTCGGCTTCGGAACGGGCTATCGCGAACGCCAAAGGAGGTAGGTGATTGTATGTGGTATATCAAATTGAAGGGAAACTTATTGGGATTCCGGGTTATGAAAGAAGTGTACATTAATTAAAGCTTTTCTCGAGAAATTTAGGTATTTATGTGAAAAAAGGGTAAAAGGCCAAAATTTTGACTTTGAAAATTCGTAGCTCCTAAACGACAAGGAGCGGGGCAGTGAGTAGGCACTCATTTAAAAGTCACTAGTATTCTTTACGACATGGCACTAGACTCGTGCATATGTCATATTAAGTATTTCTGCTATACAGTCGAAAAACATTCAAGTACCATTTTCTCGAAAACCGTCAGGACTGTTCCCCTCCCACGTCCCATACGATTTTATGTTGGTCAAATGGATGATTTGCACTGTAGCTTTAAGTTTTCCAAGCACCAGAGTAATATAACCCCTCAGGTTTACACTACTAGACAAGAGCCACTACACAAGAGCCATCTCCGAAAATTCTTACAGATTATTCTAATTTCAGGAAAAATAATGTCTGACTTTACTAATAGCACACTCACAATGAATAAGTACAGTTTTTCTCTTGTTCAAGTCCGCAGAAGTAATGAGGTGCTGTAATGAAAGATAATTTCGCCTTGTACCAAGGCATTTGTGGTATGATGACATGCGAATGACTATGGCAAGGTGTCAAACGTAAAAGTCCAGAGCATAGCTCCCACCCGCCTTGGACAGAAAAATTAACATTGCCCATTGGAGACGGACTCATTTGCGACATGGTTAATTTAGACTAAGCGACCTCTGCCCTCTGCATTAGGCAAATGCACGGGCACGCTATGTGGTTCACATGAAGGTACCTGCCCTGGTTTTTTCTGGTACTGAGTTATAATGAATTACTGCAAATGTGAAACGAAGATTAGTAATCTAATCAGGTATGCATGGCCTTATCAAGATTGCCTGAATGCTGGTTCTGCTCCGAGCCCCATTTGGTGAATTTCGTCAATATCAGATTTTTTCGTCATATGCGCTGGAGGAATACCGCCAATTATTAATTTTTAACAATATAATTAGGCAATTCCCTCGTGACAGTTAGTTCAATTGTTCCAAGACCACCTATCCGCTCGTGAACAGTTCGAATTTCTTTTGGAAAAATTACCACACTAGGAAAAGTTTTCTCCGATTTCGGGCCGAGAAAGCCTTAAACGTTGGAGTGCCGTATTGAAAATTTTCTATGCGGCACGCTCAACACTTAACCGTTTATTATGTAGTTGATGTAGTCATGATGGGACGACTCCATATCTCCATGGCGCTGTAGCGATGGCAATGTGGCTTCGTGTGCTTTATCTCCATCCGACCTTCTTCTCACGAAAACGCTTCGGCTCCGGCTTTGCGTGGAAAGCCGGCGAGGAAAGCTCTCGGCCTTGGCTGTGTTGGATCTTGGATGGAGCGTGGAGACAGTGTGCAGCCGGAACACACTGAAGCCTAGGTATCCACACAACTCCCCATTTCGGCCCACATATAGGTCCGAGGAAAGTGTGCGCTTGCAGAGGCCGATCCTAATACTACGAATTGAACGGAAAAAGAAGAAAATCGAGTGCCCGATGGCAGCACCAGCACTCAGCAGTGTACACCAGCAAAGCAGCAGCAGAGCAAAACTTCCGTTCCGTACCCGTAGTCGAGCTTCAGTGCTTGAACCCAGTTCGGAGGAAGCTAGTCCGGCGACAGCTACTTAGTCAAGGCGAATCTTTCGGGTAGAGTAGGTGGAGTAGAGATTAGTGGACGGTAGTCCGCCGAGGACACCACCACCGTCAGCGACAATTAGACGGGTGAAAACTTTCGACAAGTCGCAAGTCACCGACTGCGACTAGCGTGAACAGAGCTTTAAGCGACCGCGAGTACACGAACGGGCCTGCCAATTATCGGTTCACTTTTGTAGTTTATTTGTGCCTTCACGAACTGCCTGCTATCACAAGTGATAATCGTGATATAGAAAACAACGTGAGCAAGTGAGTTATGATTCGCGTAAGGAGTTTTCTAGCAAAAGTTGCCCACTTGTTTCCGCTGTAATCAGTTATATAATTTACGCAGAGAATTTGGGAGTATTTGAATTTAAAATTTTGTGATATCATGTGCCAGTCTCATCCAATTACTCAAGGTTTATTTTTTGTGCCCGAACCTGAGCGACACACACAGCAGAATTTAAAGTAAAGTTCAAATTGCGCACTTAAATTTGCAACAGCCAATAAACAATTTTTGTACGTTTTATTGCGATCTCGGTTTTTTACGTCTGATCGCCAATGAGTAACCAGCGGCAAATTAAAACATTGAGATTAATCCACACTACACAAAAAGAAATCTTGGACGACAGGCTGGGTGAAACAAGAAAATGACTCGAGCCTCCCTCTTCGAGTGCTCCTCAACACCACACCGAAATGTTACTGCAGAGCAGACCGTCCAGTGTTAGTGATAATACAGCTCAGGAAGAGTAGAAAACCTCTCAGAATGCAGCCTGATCTAGATCAGCACCCTTGGGAGGAAAGGATTTTCGAACCATTTCCCGTCCATGTTTCCAAAGTCGAACAGGATCTGCCTGGTGGCTGCTGCCTGCAAAAACCAGGGATGCGCCGCCCACTTATACTGGAATTTACTTAATATACACCAATGATAGTGAAAAAACACATACACAGTGGATTTCTCAACTTGGACTTTTCTGGCTGAGTAAGTATTAAAAAAATTTCGCAACTTTCTGCTTTGTGATCGTCTCGTTTTCTATTTTTGGTTAAATGACGTCAACTTCTTGTGAGACCCACAGATGTTCTTGAAAAAATTTGCGAATTAAAATTTTGCAATCGAGTTACAATTGCTTTGTTTTTACCTCAAAATTGGGACGAGACAAAATCGTGAAATTCTCTGCCTGGCGAATTATTTGGTCACCAGATGTATCTTCGTTACCCTGATAAGAAAATTTGTTCTCCAATATCTCAATTCCTCAAGTAGTGATACCAAAATGTGTGATGTCGTTAAATAATGTGCAATGACTTGCTATGTGCGAATTGATAAGATACATGAGATATTTATATTCTATGTCTACTTTTTTGTACAAAAAAAAATGTTTTAGTCGTACCGGGACACTGCGGGTAATTAAGGAGTTTACTGTACACCTTGAAAGACTGCTCTTAGAAGGTATTCTTGGTTTAACAACATTGTCAGTTAACTAGGGAAACTTTTCAAAAGGATGTAAAAAACTTATCATATTCTCTTTACTAGCTCTTAGTTCTCTTGCACTTTTTTAGAAAATTAGATTTGAGATATCTGCCCTTTCAGGATAATTAACTTGCGAAGTACTTGCACACTTAAGTTTGAAAACTGCCAAATTTTTAGAAGGGTTTTGTAGAAATATATCCAAAATCTCGAATATACTACCAATACTGTCTGCTTTCTTTTATGAAATAAAATCCACGTTTGGAGGAAGAAAAAGTAAAGATACTTTTCAAAAAAGTTATATTGAGAAGAAGGTGTTTTAGAATACAAACGGACGTTACGGTGTTGCAGAGATGTAGAGACGTGATTTTATATATAAAAAGTACTCGACCTTTGTTATTTTTTTATTACTTGACCGAAATCACTGAGATGAATATATGGAGAGGGTGTCCCATACAAGTTGTCTTCAAGAAAGTGGCACAAATTTTTGAAGTTGATGTATTCACCTCTTTCGATATTTAAAGTCAAACTGAACTGTAATCGAATTCTAGATATTGTTCAGTGTGAGTAAATCCAAGTATTTATATTTATAAAAGTAAATGTTCTACCTTCCAAATTTAGGTTCAAAAAAATTCTAGAATTTAATTTCACTCAACCCTATCTTTTTATCATGCTCTACATAACAAAAAATCCAAAAATTGAATCACATTTTAAATTTTGGCGCCTGCTTCTGCCGCCAGTATGGTACATGACATGCAGAAAATATACAGATATAGACCGAATATATATTTAAATTATTAATTGCGGGTTTTTAAAGACGAAGAAATTTATAGCTTTAAATGCATATATTTATAAAAACAGACTAATAAAATTTGTTTGTTCCACACACAATTGGGAACTGGGAAGTTTATGACGCACTTCTAAGGTTATGTGGAAGTTTGTGCCATTATGCAAGCAAGCATGCCTTTTCTATTTCTTCTATCTCTATGACCGAAATAGATTCGGATCTTATTTGTTATTTTACAATGTCCCAGATATTTTCATTGGGTTCGTATTGGAATATATTGAAAAAGCGTCACTTGTCCAATGACTCATAATTCATAAAGTCTCAGGTTCAAGTTTTATCGGCATGTGCTTTTGCTAACAGCACATTAATCATCATAACATTTAAGTATAGTCCGCAATCCACGTTAGTCAATAGGTTCAATTGCAATATTCTTCAAAAAACACCCAGACTTTATCGTTTCAAAAAAAAATTGGGAACTTTCATTACAGATTGAAATGCATAAAAATACAATCATTTTTCGGAAACCATTTCTTAATTTGTCATAGTTGTTTGATTTTTACTACCCGAAAATACTAAGGGGCAAAAAAATCAATCTATTATTCGGAATTGATGAAATTTACACACGTGTTAGAAAACTGGTTTAGCTTCAGCCGCACATCACTACCACTACCAAATTGTCGAAACTGCCTACTAGAATTATTCTTATTACTTTTTGATACATCTGCCTATAAAAGAGTGGAAAATGGCTTTCTGATAATAATATAGACGTCAATATATAAATAGATGGAGCGTTTCCGAACAAACGCATACCAGACATTGATACCAAAATTGCTTCAAACTAAAACTACTTGAGGTAGATATGGAACTGAACTAAATATCCATTAAATATAAGGGAAAAATAGATGTATTGTTTTATATATTTATCCTTTGCATCCTCAAAAATTGATTTCACATTTTCCAGGCAAAGCAAGCCCATTAACTAGTGAGAAAGAATTTCAATTTTGCAGAGTTAGTCTTTTTTGAACGATTTTAGTAATTTATATTGCGTACCAAATTTTTTAAAATACATTTCTATTAATAATTGACATACTTAAATGCTTTTATCGATTTTGCGTTAAATGTGTACTTGGTAAATAGGCTTTTATCCACTGCCCAAAAATTGTTTAAAATTTGAAATTCGACACTCCGTCCATCAGTGGGTAATAATTTAAAGAGAATCAAAAGAAAACAGCATTTTCATTTAATACTAGTAGCTTGCAAACCTAAATAGGAAAGGAAGAAAGCAGACGGTTTTTTGTAACTATTTAGATGACATTCTATAAGTCGGAAGACCAAGAGCGTTATTAAGTCTATTTGAGGAAAGCCGTCAGGTTTTGGAAGGAGCCAATGTAGAGCCTTCTATAAATCCACTTAAAAGCGGAAAGTCAGGTTGGACATGATACAGCTTTTCTACAGCTGATATCAGTCGCATAGAAAATTTAAAAAAGACAGAAAATCGAAACATGTATCATTTAAATTGGTGTTTGTGATAGCTAAAAATATTAGAAACCTTTAAGAAGAAGAAAATGTTTGTAGTTTTCAAATATTTTAAGCTAAATTTTATGAAAATAAAACAAAATGTTTGAATTTTTTTGGTTGTAGAAGTTAATGCTTTTTTTTAAATTGAATACTAATTCTTCCGATAGTTTTCAGCTATTTGTTTTTAAATATTTGTGACCTTGTCCCTTTTAGAGATTTTATATTTCAGTCCTTCTTTGTTTAACCCCAATTTTCTCCACTTTATTACCCAGATCAGTAATAGTCGAATTCTTCACGACTATCGATTTCTACTTTGATATACGATTTTGACCGAATTTATTCTTTCATTTAAAAATTCTCATCCTTATCGAGAGGATGTTTTATTCTGCTACAAATTTTTCGATAAACATATTCACTTTTTTCACAATCTTTCTCTACCTCTAAGAATATTGTTTTTTTTCCTTTTTTTTAATTAACTTCATTGATTCAATATGCAAATATGTCAAACACAGTCGTTTGTCAATCCAAATATCACTATAGCTTCCCACGCAAAGCTAGCTTCCAATTATTATCTAACTTCATTTAGTCAAATCATTTACACAACATAAAATAGCAATTCGCACAATTACGCTTTAATTTGAACAACATTAAATGAGAATCTCAACGAAAGGCACTTTGAAATTATTAACAATAGTATAAATCTTAACAAGTGGGAAGTTGTATGATATTCCAACATTTTCGGGTTATGTGTAGTAAATCCGTCAGGACTGCAGTTTACACAAAAGACATTCATATCTAGTCAACCTCGGATTACTCCTATGGGTCTAGAAAACACCCGCCAGTTAGTTCTAACTAGTTTTATTCTCCTATCACACTTTCCACCTTCTACAGCTTAAGGATATTCACAATTTAGTTGCGGTCATTAATCATGTGCCTTTCCTTTTTTTGCGCCGTTGTGATGGCATAGGTGAATTTTACCCATAGGAACTTTAGTAGAGAAGTAATACAGGATTGACTTTATCTAAAACCGCGCACAAAATCTTTTCGAATTAATTTTTCCATTTTGGATTGCATAAGAGACCTTACAAAAACAGTAACATATCAGGTAGCAATGTAAAAGTATTTAGGGGTTTAAGTATTTTCGTTAATTTTAAAAAATCGCATGAAATACTGATGGAGTATTTTATAATGAAACAAAGGGAGTTCGAAAGGGTTACAATTCTTAATAATAATAATCGCTGGCTTAATGTATTCATTAACCGTTTATCAGTTGCAGGCGACATTGAACCATTAAGCGAATGTTTAGTGATTAATGATTAAATATCATTGGCCATAGTTGAATGAAATCTGCTCCGGTGATTAATGTAGATTCCAAAACATTTGTTGCAAAATTCCAGTAAAATTCTTAAAGTGAATATTCTTTTGTTAGGAGAAAGAAGTCATCTATTGGTAGTCATCGAAGAGGGTTCTGTTAAGGGATCATAGAAACAAGAGGCGCATTTATTTCTCCACTGATTACTTCAAAATAGATTTTTTTTGTCTCAAATATAATAATAGCAAAATTACCTACTAAATTATTAAAGAAAACGCTTTAATTTGATGTAAAAAATAGCATTTCAAATTTCTTGTTTTTGTGAGCTCATTGTCACAAGTGTTGAGACACAAGGCGAAATTAATGCAAATATTCAAGGAATAATTAAATAATAATGCATAATTGAAAACAAGAGACTGAACTATCTGCTACTGCAAAAAAGAAGTGAAATTTTATAATATATAGTTACAGCGACAACATCACTGATGTGATCTAATTTTTTCAAGATAATAAAACTATTGCTCGCGTTAATTTTTTAGCTTTGGAAAAGAAAATAAATCAATGAAAGTGTAAAAATCAAAAGAAAAAGCAATTTTAACAATAAATTGTTAAAAAAATAAATAAATGTTCTGAATTAACACGGTTATATTTTCCGAAAAATGCATGTACACGATCCAATATTATTTTAGAAGAGTGATGAAATCAAAATTGAAAAAAAAACACCATTTAGGACTGGAAACACTCATTCTCATCAGAACTTTTACTCTGATATTTTTAGGTACAATTTAAAATTTAGTACGGAAGAGTCGGTCTTTCCCATTGAGATAAAAATATGGAGAGAGAGCATCGCACCACTTTTGTGTTTACCTTTCTCATGCGTGGAGAGAAAATTCAACACTTGTTATAAGATTTTACCTCCGTAAATGTGTGATTCGTTTAGAAAGTGATCGATAATGATCTAAAAACGCTTCTTTTGTTTATTTTCAACAAAATATTCGAACAGACCTGTAGTTTATGTGTTTTGAATAGTAGCACAATTTGAATTCAAATCTTGGCGCGTTCTCAGGGATACTAAAAACAGTTACTCATTTTATAGTACCATCTGTTGTCTATGCAATTTAGCTGAGTTTTTCTTTCATCTAATCCGGATCATTCAAAATTTTGAATTAAGTTGACTCTTTTAACACAGGCAAACAATCAGCGATTTTGAAATCTAAAAAAATTCATCAGATTGCCATGAGGTTGAACAATTCAAAACTTCAAAGCGTGAGCTCGATATTTTCTAGGTTCTATTTTGACATTTCCTGCGGTTCAAAATTATGGCAATTTGATTAATTTTTCAGACTCTGAAAATACCAAGTTTAGAGGTAAATTGCCGGGTGACCTTAACGCAGAGTCGCGGAATTTTTACACCAATGGCCGTGTGTAACCCTAATACAGAATTTTCATACTAATGCCCGCGTGACCCCAACGCATAATCAAATATTATATTCAATTTTCCGTCTGTAGGTCTCTAATACATTTAAAACAAGTTAGTTTTCATAAATTTTGTTTTTGTGTGACCCTAGTGTCACGCGGATCAAAATGTGCAATTTCCATAAAAATATCAAATTCCCTAACCATTTTTTGATCGATTTCAATAAATAAGGATTTTGTGGCCTGTGGGGCCAGCAATATTAAATGTATTACAGCTCTTTACGTGCTTATTAAAAATGTAATAATTTTTATTCCTATGCCAGTTACAAGTTCAGAATGATTTTAAACCTCATGCATTCCATTATGAAGATGAACCTGTACTGAAATCGAATCATGATTGTAATATAACAACTAAAAGCATGTCCTAAAACACCGAGCGTTAATATTAAAATATTAAAAGCTATAAAGCTATATTTGGATTAAATTAAGAACTTCCTATTCCCACAGATGTGGAAAGGGTAAGTTCAATTTAATTCAATTCAAGAAAAATGTACACAAGACTTGTTTTTGGAAAACATCATATAGAAAATATCATAATAAAATAAAAAAAATATAGATATGTCACCGCGCCCTGTGCAGAATTTGGACTCACACCAACAGAGGAGAAAATCTGCAGACGTGGGCCTCAGCACGCTCAGCCACCAGCGGTTGTTTTTGAAGGATTGGGTAATTACTTGCCCCAAATTACTCGTATTATGTGCATATATCGCTACTCTAAGCTTTGCTGTTTTTCCCTTTGATAAACTAAAAACAACATGAGAAAGCTCTCTTACTAAATAAAGCGCCAGCGTGAACGTGAAACTACTTTGCAGTAAAAATAATCATGCAATTATCCATAAAAAATGAATTTTCAACAGGATCAAATGCAGCAGAAGTAAGCCAATAAGTTAATGAAGCATTGGACCAGGATACCTGTCACGAACGCGCAGTGTCCATAGGTCACTAAATTCAGTACTGGTTGTAGTAACAATATTTTAAAGTCTTGCCTTTCTCTCTTTTTAATATCTCGCTTTGCCGTTTAAATTGCTCACTTGACAATTAATAAGAGTGAAGAAATGATTTATTTTCATGTTGTCTCCTTATTCACAAATATTCCAATCCATCTTGGCTTAGAAATTGTTAAAAACACGTGAAACATTTCAGACCAATATTCCAAAATACCTAAAAATAATTTTATTAAAAACTAAATTTTTGTATTATTGAAGGTAACTTTGCGTTATTGAAGCCAATTATAATACTAAAATTATTATTTGATTATTTGAATACTATTAAAAAATTTTTGGAGTTCCCAAAGGAAGTTCCTTGTCACCCATATTAGCTGACTTATCTTTAGTTATCAAAGATATTTTAAAACTTTCAGTATATACCATACGTATGATGAAAGACAAGCCAATGTTGGCAGTCTCTTCTTCATCGAATCGTCCACGTATCTCTTACATTTGAGAAGTGTCTACAACGAAATCGGTAACAAAATTCTTCATTTTGATCGAGATTCAAAAATTTCTTAAAACTTGTTTCCCAATATAATAGTATGTACTATAATAAAAATAACAATAAAACATAAAATTCCATGTGAAATAATAATAAATCATTATGATGATACATCAGAATATAATACGAAATTGTAAATCTAACACAGAAATAAGAATGAAGGAAAAGCTTTAGTGACGTACCATGCATTATTTAATCATTTTCGTTACGGTGATAATACCACCATTAGGAAAACCGTGTAGTAAAAGAATGAGAATAAAGTTTGTTAAGAATGCTAACTCAGTGAGTTTATTTTCATAATCCTCCTGACGAAGTCTGAACTCAGTCATTTTTGAGTAATCTGCTGAATAAATAAAAACATTTGGTCCTTCGTGCCAGATATAAACTGACGGCTCATGGATGCAGTAACGCGGAATTGATCTAATTTCCATAACAAATGTTGATTATATTTCAACAAAAGGCGTTGTACACATAAAAAATAACTAAAAACGTGAAAAAGACACACACATGACGCATTGTTCCTTGCTGAAATATTTGGAGATTGTCCTTTAAAAATATGTTGAATTTTTAACGACATATTGATGAACAATTCTCCCGAAATATTTTATGTAATGTTGTTTATTGTTATTTATGTACATATTACAATTGCATTGCGTATTTATTACGGTTGCATTTGCGTCTATTGAATTCTACAAGAAAATGAGTGGAAATTTTATTTTGTCATTTGTCGGGGAGGAAGCAGAGACAGTGACACACTTTTTGTGCCAATGTCCGTCACTCTCGATGAAAAGATTCAGACATCTGGGACACTACTTCCTTGACAAACTGCATCAGGCAGGCGAAAGGGGGTGAGAGTGTATACTGGCTTTCACAAGGTCGACTGAGTGATTGAATTGCTGACAACATATGTCCCGCCTTCTTAATTCCTCGGGTGGAGGAACAATGGGCCTAGTAATGGCCTAAGTTCATGACACCTGCGTGGTCCCATAGCTATTAAAAAAAACCGAATACATTTTTTCAGTTATTTTCTTACATACTCCTACTTCAATAATGGAATTGAATTTACAATAAACTTTTGAATTTCTTTATATGGTTTATATTTACTATTGTTTATAATTTACATGAACTTTAGTTTTT